>KI644557.1:8785-30314 GCA_000505645.1 Steinernema monticolum
CCCTATCCTTCCTTCCTTCTTTCTCTCTTATCTACCCGGGGAAGGGACCTTGGGGATATATACACCTTATCTGTATTTTTCATATGTGTTTTTATAATAGCTTCTGTAATATCGACTTGTATATACATTAAATTAGAAAAATAAATAAATTGTCCGTTTTTTCTAGACAAAATCGACTACACATAGCTTTGTTTGCTAAATTCCAATGCTTAAGTCACCTATACATATTTATCGTAGAGAGCACAGTGGATAGATATGAAAAAAATTGGTACTCCAAGATTAGGTTTTTTTCTTACGGCGAAGATGAGGACTGCGAAGGATGGATCCGAATTCATCCACCCGCCGCTGGGTCGTCGTTCTGAATGACACCGAAGTCCTCCTCATCGTCGTTCCAAAGAGGAGTCGGCGGAGTCGGTTCCATCGTCGTAGAAATTCTTTTGGACGTACTAAAGGGCATCGTTATGGGGATAATCGAAGGAGACGGTATGAAGAGCCTAAACACCCGCTCCCCGGCAAATCTTGCCAGTAAGCCGGCCAAGCTGGAAATAAAGTCTTAAATAAAGTAGTACTAGCTTACCTTCTCTTGGTTCTTGCGTTACCGCCGACGCCTGAAGTACCAACAACTAGAGCGATTTTGCGTTCTAACATTGCAGATGTAAAGGCCGTGAAGATATAGCTGAAGCAGCATTTTTCAGTATTTTCCCTCATCTTTTACTACTTTATTGCTACGCTACAAAGCACGAATTTTTATGGTCTCTAAAACTGCAAGTTGTTCGATGTATTTTACCACAGTATTTAAAGCTTACTTTGTCTGTGTATGCGTGCTAAGTGCCTGTTAATCTTTAGTCCGCTAATCTAATCTCATATAAACTTAAATGTGCTAAAGCATGATCTTAACTTTAATTTAGTTATGGAAGGGTTAACTGAACGGACAAATAGTTTTTGAAATTGTACAGCTTTTGTGCACGACTAACAATGCTAAAAGGCAGTTTGAGCAAATACCAAAAAAAAAAATTGCGTCCAAACAGGACTCAGTATTTCGACTACGGTAACCAAAATTCAAACTTTTAACGAAAAAAGTGGTGTCTCTATTCAGATGATCAAGTAAGATCAACTACAGTGGCAGTTACCACTGTACGTTGATGTACCGACGCCAGATGACACCGACAATCTGAGAAAAGTGCTTTCACTGGAAACGGCGGTCTTGAGCGGAAAGGTGCAGCAAAGGGTAGTTGATTGACTGTATATACCTCGTGTGGATATTAGACTTCGGAAACATCGTGCAATACTAATGCGAAACAGTCGTTGCAATCGTACCACTTCTGATTATGCAGTCCAAGTGCGGTTTAGGATCTTCCTCCGAGACCTCCAGAATGGTCCATCCTTTCGATCAGATCGTATGGATCACATCATAGACGTACTGCTTTCCTGACTTGTTTCTTTTGTTTAAAGTCGTGTTCTTGCAAATTTTTGTAACAACAGTCAGTATATAATCCTTGTAAATATTGGTTTGTAACCCCTTTATTCTTTTCCTTAACCGCGGAGTTCCTTATTAGTAAAAACAGCAAAACCGTTACACAATGACAAATCCGCAGTTACGCCACTTTCATTCGACGAAAACCGATGACCGCGAAGATCAACAAATCTGACATCTCAATTAATCACGTAATGTACATGGTTTTGGTGTTGTCGTGTGTCAAATACATGAAAACAGAAAGTGACAGCAGATTATATTTATCTATTGAGCAACCTCTTTTATTATTGAACCACACACGACGATATGGTGCAATAGCGGCAGTAAACACTTATTAAGAAGTAACGAAATCACAAAATGTACAAATAGGAGCGTTCCAAAAAGGAACGGTTGGGTGCAACCCTTAACCGGAAGGGCGTTGGCGACACTTAAAGGAATCTAATCTAAATAATCTCTTTCCACTTTCGGAAATCCGGACCGGGAATCTGAGAACAAGGGACGACGCTATCGCCTCTCGATTGGTCGAATGCGGTTTGCGGAACCGAAGTCATATGGTCACCGGAGTCGCATAGGATGCGCGCTAAGGTGATCTTTCGGATTTCGGTGATTTGTTCGTCGGAGAGAATTTCCTGGTTCTCGAAAAAGAATCTAAACCGCAGACTCATAAATCAAAAAGAAAAAAAACGCGTTAACTACCTGTCTCCATCACGAAGATGTGTGAATTGTCGTCCGATAATACAAGCCAGTGTTGGACCTACCAGAGCGCCTTCGATCGGGTCTTCAAGCAGACTTCCGACGTACATGTCAATTGCGTCTAAAAATAGCCTCGTTATTATTGAGTTTTGGAAATGGAATTTGTTCTCCTCATCTAACAACAGATAATAAATATTGTGCTTGTTCAGTTGTTAAATGTTGTTCAAACAAAATATTTGGATAATCTCCGTTAATTCTGAGAACTCCGTAGCCAGTAGCCAGCGGACAGCTCTTAGGCTGAATGGGGAGAGAGACTTACCAACTTGTTTGTAGATCAATTTGAGATTTCCTCTTACAACAGTGTTAGTGATAGTAGAGTTGAGATCATCAAAGTTCTTGATATCTGGCAATTTACAGGTTTTCCTCCAGGAAGTGTAACCAGGAATTCCGTGATCTCTTCCTCGTTGAATGTTAATTGATCCCAAATCGGAGTTTCCAAAAATTCGCTCGGTGACGGCTGGTGTCAGTCGCTGTGGCATTTTAGCGGGTAAACTCATGAGACCACGAAGCAGAGGGTCAATTCCGTTGTTGATGATGTGCACACTACGGAACATTCCGTCGTTGAAAGGAATTCCGCCCGTTTGTCGGAAATTTTCATTGAGGAAGGGATAAAATTCCTTAAAATTTAAATTAATTTTTGCTTTTCAAAAAGAAAGAGTTGTTTACTTGAATCATTCCGTGTCCGAAGCGGAAAGCGCATCCAGTGAATTCGTTGGCAATTGAAGGGTCGATGGTCTCATCATAGCCTTCGTATTCTCCGACGAGATCTTTGAACTTCTTGCCGAGCACTCGTGGAAGGTACTCGTGGTAGGTGATGTGCTGAATCTGAGATCCGATGATGCGTCTGGTTTCGTGGAACAAACGATCTTGATCCCAGTGCTGATTCATTTTTTGCAAAATAAGCGCGATTCTAAACGAATTGCATCGTTGAGACGGCTTCGTGTGCTTGCGTCTGTTTACCGATTGTGTTCGCGAACAAACAGAGTGTGCAGAGCAGCAAGACCTACGAAAATATTTGCTCTGTCATCCCCAGCAATGATATTTTGGCTTGCGTCCACAGGGGGGAACACTCTTCCGCGCAAAATGTTCGTTTTGAGGAAAGCGCCGTTCCGGAAAATGAATTGATCTTTGCTGCTGCTTCCGTAGATCTGAGATAAGAAAACTCCTTTTTAATTCGATGTCTTTTAAACGATATGCACTTACGTGGGACCCATCGATAAAAGCTGTATTCTCGTTAAATTGTTCGCGAACACTGTTCTGACCAGATCCACAAACTGGCGTCGAACGGGCGACAGGGAGACAGAGGAATCGTCCGAATGTCGGATCGTGACGGCTGAGATGCACAGAGAAGCATCTTCCTTCGGCGGGAGTGCAGGCAGCGCATTCTTGATTGTTCAACATGGTTGTTTTTGACACGTCGTGAGCAATAAATTGTCCCCATTGCATGAGCAGAGCGTTGGAGCTGTGGGTGATTTCGGCCGTCGAACTGAGCAGTAGACGAGAAGCCTCACGAGCGGGAGGACGAACGTTGTTGAGTGAAGCTAAGGAGAGATTACGGTAGAAAAGAGAGGATATCAACAGACTTACAGATTGGAGCGCTAATTCCATTATCATATTGAGGGGGCAAAATGCGGACGAAAGCAGAGAAAGCAGCGCCCTTCTGAGGTGAATGCAAGTTGTTGCATGTTCCGTCGAAACTTCTGAACTTCAAGTGATAGCAAAGATTCTTGGCACATTTGTTCTGTGATACTGGGGAGACACAGGCGAACTGAGCGTTGCTACTTCTGACGTCGGTTGTACCAATTACTCTGCGGAACGAATTGTCTAAGAGGATGTCACGGTTAACGTATTTGCAAGAACTAATTCTTACCTTCGTTTGTGGTCACAAATGTGCAATCAGACTTTTTGAATTCGCCGTTACTGGGTGGCATTTGGTCGCTAATGACCATGCCTAAAAGGAAGCTTGTAATTCAACATGTCATGATGACTCCCAGGTGTCTGTCCTTATCCTCAAATGTGTGTCTGACCCATTTTGCTTTCGATATCGGCGGAATGACCCGCTTTCCCGTCCGCAACAATAAAACTATCGAATTTGACAACTTTCTTTGATGACCCATTACATCATCGTGTGTTGGTGGCGAATTTGCCTACAACTCATCCCGTACGTCCCAGACGACAAACGAACGAGCGCCTTTTAAGAGAACCAGAGAAAAGGTGTATGCAACCGGTGTCTGATGCGCAATCAAACCGCAGTCGACGGCCGAGCGTCTCCTTTTCACTGATCGGTGGGAGCAAATTATCACCCTAATGGATAGGTGTTGTGCAATCCTGTTGTCTGCTAACAACGCGACGAACAAGCGCGGTGACGGGCGATAAACTGTTATGCAATCATCAATCTCCAAACCTTTGCAAGACTTGCACGATCGTGGACAGTTCGAGAGCATCCAGACAGCGTTCGTTTCGCATTCGTTGATACTGGCCCAAAACGAGCATAGACGATGACGGTCGATGCACACGGTGGTTCCTGAACAAATCCCCAAATCAAAAATTATTGTCACCATGATTATCAACGCTACCATTGCAGACGTTACACGAAATCTGACAATTGTCGTCCATCCACTCCTTGTTCGAATCGCATTCTCCGATCGACGACCAAAATTTGCATAGATCATGTTTATCAACACACTCCTTCTCTAATTCTTTCGTGCTCGAGGAGGAAGAGCCCTCTTGCTCGATTCCCGGCGCTTGTCCTCCGGGTGCCTCTCCGGAACCTTCATCAACGATATCGTTGTCCCCCGCAGCTCTCGCAACAAACACTGCAAATTTAGGAATTAAGAGCGTGCGATGTTTATTATGGAGAACTGGAGCGAATGTTTATTTCATTGTTGTCATTGTCATCATTTTTTACAAGGTGTCGGCGCATCCATCTTGGGTTCTACAATTCGGTATTTGATCGATGCGCTGCCCTGTATGGTCACAAAAGACAAAGACATACGCATACCAAAGGTCTGAGTGGCGTGTGAACAATTTGGCGCATTTTTTTCTGCGTTATGGTCGGAAACAAAACGCACGTTTTCATTTGCAGTAGAGCAAATCAAAAATGAGATCACTGTGTATTAGAAACTCTTTGAAACACGGACAAATTTGACGCCTTTGGAGATTGCGGAAAGAGATAAGCAATTTGCGGACTGTCGATTTATAGTAAGATTAATGAGGGCGGCATACGATAAAACTTTTATGTGTTTTAAATACAGGAAAACAGCTTTGAAACTCAAAAACAACAAATTGGAGGGATTTGTTAAATTATGGACAAATATGAGTTAAGTGGTATTTCTTACCAGTGGCAGAACATATTAACAGTAATAGAAGCCAATTCCTAAGAGGCAGCAGAAGCTTCATGATGAGCTAACCGAAGCAACAAACAACCGTCACTACTCTAGTCGGCAAGACGATAGACTTTCGAAATATGGGCTTGGCAGGGATATCATACATCCCATCCCCATCTACGTTTCGCCCCGTGGGCAGATCGGCCGGGGGCGCGACCACGCCCCGTTAGATATATTCTCTATCTGTCGCTCTCTTTCCCTGATCCCTTTTCGCCTCGTCCCCTCCTTGAATGGTATCACCCGAAGCATCACCGACGACTTCGGTCGACTCAGAAGGCAAGTGAAAAGAATCCGCAATCAAACCGGGTTCGTCGGTCGGCTTCTGTTTTCTTGCTTTCGCTTCTTCAGTAATCATGTATAAACAACTAGCCGGAGGGGAAGTCAAAAAAGTGAAGGTCCGCGCAACACGTATTAGCCGATCATTTTGGGAATGAAGAATGTGTGATTCGCCCCGAAGCTAAAGACGAACGAATGGAACACCTTATGATTGAAAAGAAAAGCATCGGAATGTGGGTTGATGATGCTTTAACATTTTTGGCGATTCGTTTGTCGATCAACATTCAAGACTTCGATGATTGAGCAGAGGACCGAATTAAACAACGTTTCCTTCAGCTAACAAGATAAGATAAGCCATTCGCATCGGTCACGCATCGTTTGCAAATATTGGCATGGCTATCTCCATTCCTCAACAGGCCATCATCCATCCCTCGGTCTCGCGCATTTAATCAGTGCTCGCAGACGAGCTTGCTCGCGGACAAGGCCACACACGCAGCGAGAAAACAGCGGTCTTGCGTGCAATCATCTCGTGTAAGCAAAAAATTCACAGCTCCATAAACAAATTACTTTCTCCGTGAATGAACAATCGTCCACAGTTTGTTCTCTGCGTTCTTCCGCACTCGTGCTCAGCACAACTCTCGCTCTTCCTCCCTTTCATTCTCTACAACGAAAGGAATAAAGGGAGAAAAAAAGAGAAAGTGACATTCGAGAACGAAGAGAACGACTCGTCTTCAAGTTGACCCTATTACTCACCATCGGTCAGACCAAACAGACGAATCGGGTAAAAATCGAACGCACACTTTCTCTTGTCTATGCGTTGACCACTGATCTTCTTCGCTTTCCTTTCCGTTTCCCTCCAAAATTCCAGCAAACGCACGTAACAGTGAACTTTTATTATGAGTGGAAACATCAATATACACAGACCAAACAACAAACCAACGCGCTACAGGGCGGAAAACAACGCGTGCAAAACTGTGATGGAAGTAACGTTTATATACAGTTAATTAGTTACAACAACGAGAAGACTGAGTTCTTATAAATAAAGTCAAAGGTAGTTTGATTAAGGGAGCACGGTATGTGTTCCAGAAAGAGGAAGCAACGCGACCGAGTTCTGAGGGGACTCGAGGAAGGGAACCGTTGAGGGGAGATGATCACCTGAATGAAGGATGCTTCGAAGAAGCGAGAGAAGAACACAAAACAAGTAAGAAAAAGACAACGAGGAATATGAAAGGTGCAAGAGTGGGATACTTAGGATCCAGAGGGAATGCTAACAACGAGCGGCAACTCTTTTGCTATTCATTCCTCTTCCTCCTCTTCCTCATCGCCTTCTTCATCCTCGTCCTCTTCTTCGTGAGCTTCAGCGCCGTCTTCATCGACCTCATCATCTTCGGGGCCTTCTGAACCATCTTCGCCCTCGGAGTCGACGTCAGAACCATCGAGCTCAACCTCTTCCTCATCTTCGGTGTCTTCATCATCGACGTCCTCGGCAACTTTCACTGCTTTCTCTGAAAACGAAATGGGTTACTACGGTAACACTGAACTCGAAAATTATGTATGATGACTATGCAAGGTGACATGTTTGCCGTCTCGTCGAATCTGTAATCCTTTAGCGCCATAAACGAGTTTATCAAATTAGCTAATCGCAAAGGCACTCATTCAGATAGTTATCTCAATTTTTTGCTTTCTCTAATGATTGTGTGATTTTAGGGCCTTTCCGGCTTTTTTTTATGTTAACGGTGTGTGGTGTTCCTGCTTCTTGCAAGACGCCTAGTAAATAAATAGGTGATTCTGGTCTCAGCTGAGCAAAATGACCATCGTTTGTTTGTGTGAGTGAGTGGCGGATCAGGTTCGGTAACCTTGCGCAATGCATATAATGCGATAGTCAGAGATTTGACGTCACGTATGACCATGCGCTGTCGGCTTAAACTAGTTGAATATTGATACCATTAAGCAAGGCTGCACCTAGATTCAAAGAAGCAAATTAACGTACCTTTAAGGGCGGTAGCATCTCCTCCGGCGCTCTTTCCATTCTCTACTTTACGTTCCTTAGCGGCAACTCCGTTCTCCTCACCGTTCTCCTCGACGAGCTTTCTCTTCTCGGTAGTCTTCTCAGGGGTCTCGACGGCGCTCATGATTGTTGTGTTAGGGAGTTTCAAACGAACGAAATTAACTGAAAGAAAGGAACTGTGAATAACGATAAGATGATGTCAACCGTCGATATGGCGCGCTACAAGCTCGACAGTGAATTCAAGGTGACCAACACCGCGCAAAGGCGTTGAACAGCACAACTGACGAGTTCGGAGATTAGTTGCGTCGATCCAAGGCGAGGTGAGAGGGGTTGGCGATCGCACTAGCATCGCTGAGGATCAAGAAACACTAATGCGCACAATATCTGATGTAAGGTCAGTTAGCGAAAGAATGGCAGAGGCGTGGTAAATTGGATGGGAGGGAACTAGTGGGGCGTCGTGGATTATGCTACGAAATTTTCGCGCGTTTTCGAGTCTCCGGACTGTGAGGGCATAAGTGGCTGTTTTGGGAGGGACCTCGTCATTCTCTTTACGACTGCGATAAGATTACGGTAACCCTAAGCAGAGGAGACAAAGGTTATGAATATGTCGATTAAAAGGAAACCGTTTTTAATATATTGGAGAGGAAACAGGAAGAGAGTCAGAACAGAATCAACATCCATCCCTACAGAGAGAACCAAGTCAACTCGACCGGGACTGCCGGCTGCTGTTGTTGGTGCAGCAGTAGCACTCATGGCGGCAACTATGTCGACGGCGACTGCTCTGCGGCAAAAGACCTACACCGGCACAACAACGGCGACCCAACGCGCACTGCGATCACCCACACGAACCCGAAAGGGCGACTCGAGAGGGGACGCACGCGGAGCACTGCGCCGCACGAATTTGCGTCCTTTAGCGAGAACTGTGTGCGTCTTGGCATGTGCATCTGCCTTTAGAGGCTAGAATGTTGCTAAGGAAAAAGAAAGGAAGAAGAAGCGGATCCAATGGAGCCAAAGAAGGACTCACGGCGTTTTGAGCAACAATTTCTATGCCAACTAACGATTTTCACTTTTCAAACCAAATTTCATACAAAACGACTTTCATACAAAATAAATATTATTTATATAACATCCTACGATAGCCTTCGGCCTTCCTTTATGTCTGGAATATCGAGAGGATTAAACGGACTTTGAAAACTACACCACTCAAATCAAATTTAGTTCCTTTAAATAAGTGCGGAAAACATGGTTCATACTTCTTCATTTCGCGCGGTTGCCTCGACTACGGTAAGGACATGTTTTCCACTCAAGAGCCTTAACTTCTGAAGGGCGCGCACCGTATGCACTAATCTATTGAAAGACATTGCGAAGTCGGCTGAGGGTTGTGCGTAAATGTAAAACATGCGAAGTAGGACCGAATCACAGTTTGTGTTTGGTGTTGGTAATGTTTTTCGAGCGAAGCGCAGCGATTGAGGGGAGAAATAAAGGGACAAGAACCAATGCAGAGTTGCGGCGATTGTCGAGCGAACAACGCTGGCTGGGTAGCGACTAGCGATCGACAACGGAGTCGAAGATGGCCGTCCGATGGCAGTCGGCGTCGCCTCCCTGAGCAGCAGAGCTCGCTGTGTGGCGAAGAACGACAGCGAATACGTATGAAAGACGGCGATGGCAGCGGTGGCGAGGCCGACGATGGCGATGGTGAGGGGTAAAACGATCGCCAACAAGAGGGAGTCGGGAGGCTGGGCTTCGCTAGTTCGTCCCATTCAACCCTGACGGCCGTCTCATTTCGCGCCAAAAATCTCTCGCCACGAGAGGGTGAGCGAAAGTAAGAGTAGAGCGTCTCCAGTCGAGAACCATCAGAGAGCGATGGCAAGCAGGCAACCGATAGAATGGGTTGTTCGTTTTTGCCTTTGCCATCACTGCCACTCTGGGCGGGTTCTAAGGGTTTGTGGTCGTTGCCGACTGATGGCTCTCTGCCAAGTACAGCTGCTGGCTGATGTTATGTGTGCGTTTTTCCTCGTCGACGTCTTTCTCGTTTCCCTCGCTCGACGATCGTTTGGCCGCCGGCCAAGTGCTGGCGACGAGCTCGAAAAACGAAGGCGCTGCAGGAGAAGGAATGGATTCGTAACGATGTATTCAAAGACACGCACACCATCAAGGCTAAAGGGCCGACGACATATGTTGAGCCAAACATGAACCGCCATGGAAGAGCATTGAATTCAGTTATTCCTTCGCCTTTTCGATCAAACACGATCATTGTCACAAATGATGGAAATCAGGCGTCGACTGGAAAGCGGATGTTTTTCTCTCTTTGTCGATAATTGTAATCTATGAAAGGCTCAACTAGAACGCTTCCAGCTTTCCCGATGCTTAACAATATCTCTCCATCGAACATTCGTTTCTTTCTTTTCTTAACGTCTCTTTTTCCGAGCAAACAAGGCAAAGCTGTCTTTCCCGAATGCTCGATGGGTCACCGATGATGATGAGATGTGCTGACAGTAGATCTGCTTTATTGTAAGTCGACAAATGATGACGCATAAGCGCTTGGCGATCGTTTAACCCATCCATTAAACCCTCTGCTCTACCCTACAGTGATGTCTAGACGATTAAGAAACACAAGTGCTCAGGACCTCACGAGTCCTTTCGATGCGACCTCGTCAGTTGTCGCTTGATTAGCGGAGGTGCAGATATCTACGACTTGATTGTCCCTCAATCGCAAGTAATTTCATCCATAAAACCTCATCTGCTTCAAGGGTAAATTTTTTCAGTAGTATTCCCTCGTTAACGATGTTTACATCAAGGATTCTTAAAAACAAGCTTTATATCAGTTTATCGAAATGGCAAAAGCGAGAAAACCTTCTCATTATGCTTACAAAACAGAACATTTTTGATAGAATTGTCTGAAAAGAACACAACGCCGCACCCTTAGATTGACAGAGAGAAGCCGAACTTCTCATAGACCCATAAACCGAAAACGTGAGGAATATATAATGGCACAAATCTTTTAGAGGAATTTTGTGAAGAAAGAGAAGAGAGAACTTGTGATACACGTCTTTCCGAAATAATGCTAATCCAAATGAGCGTTTAAAAGAGAATTACCGTAAGACACATCAACAAATCGGGGACATGTTGCATGTGGGAAACCCATATAATAAAATTATGATATGACATAATTGCATATGGTAAAAAGAAATGAACTTGAAAAGAATCAAAAAGTCAAAAATGGAAAAAGAAAGTGAAATTATGCAAGTGAGAAAAGAGGGAGCAAGAAGACCCGTTTAAGATTGGTTTCCTTCACGACGTTCTTCAAGAAGCGGCTCGCTTGTTTCATCGACAATGGTATACGTGGTAACAGAATCGGGAAGGCGGCCATCATAACGATCACTGGTGTGCCGAAGGAAGTCTGGATCGTGAGACGGATCCCTAACAAGATGCCTGCTACGACGCCAGAACTGAGTAAACGAAGCACCGGGAGAACGGTCACGGAGCGACGGATGGGCGAACGGCTTTTTGGCAAGAGGATCACTAATTCCAGGGTATTGAAGCGATTGGGAGGAGATGGCATTCTTTCGGCGACGAGGCGATTGCCTTCGAATCATAGGAACAGATGGACGTGAGCACTGAAGATGGGTCTGAGCAGCGACTGGAACCATGACGTGTTCAGGAGAAGACTGTTCAGAGGGGACTTCAGAACTATCAGGGGAACTGTATAGAGCATCTTGAAAATCGCTAGTTTCCGAAAGGTTGTCCACATTAACAGCTGGTGTGATCGGAGTGAAGTGGTATGTACTGTCATTATCGTATGAAGGCTCCTCCGGATCGAACGCCCCGAAGTTCGTGATTTCGCGTGAGGAATTCGTCGAAGTGTCCGTTAAGATAGGTGTCGACTGGGTCGAATCAACTGGATTCGACGAACTGCAGGACGTGGAGGTGTCATCAACGCTGTCTGCGAAGCGACAGCGCTTAGTAGATCGGCAAGATTCAGCAACGTCGGGTAATGACGTGGAGCGCTTCCGAACAATGCCTTTCTCGTCGTCTACGATATATCCGTCATACAAGAAGTTAGGATGTATAAAGTTCTGAGTGCGTTCGCGGATGGAATGACTACGACGACAGCGGCTGAAAAGAAATTGGATTATTTTTTCTTTAATTAAATTAAGTGAGTCGGGTTGACAGGTGCTCAAAACCTTCAATTATCTTTCGGGAAATTGCCCTCCGTCCAGCAATTGCATGCAAGCGCTCTTGTTGCCAGATCGATGAGATTTGTTTAAAAATCTTTAAAGAATTCAACTGATTCATCAACGCAACTCTGCGGCCGTCCAAATAACGTTATATATTTCAAACTAACAATACTTAATTGAACTTACTTAATTGCAGAGCGCATCGAACACGAACTATCGTTAAAGCTTTCAGAGTCCGTAATCGTTCGCGATCCATCGTTGAAAAAGGCAGAGTAGTCATGGTCGCCTTTAATTGCTTTGTCTACCAGTATCTTAAGGAGATGTGCCGCGTACTGGTGCTTGTTCTGACCAGGGAGCGAAAAGCGGGAGCCTCGTAATAGGTCAAGCGTGCCTATAAACAGTAATAGTAAATAGAAAAAAGTAAAATGTTTGTTATACGGTTAGGATCCGGCTTCCGTGGCTTAGGTCTCGGGAAAATCTCGCTCGGGTATTCGTCCTCAGTCAGATTCAGTTCACTGTCACCACCAAACTGAAGATTCTGGCGACCCAATAACCAGAAAGTCCTCATCTCACCCTTCCCTTTCACATCCATCATGCCCCTTTCCACAAGGCGGAAGTTGCTTCTACTTTCATCCGGTCGTTTCTTGAGGGTTTTGTAGACAGTGTCGCTGACATGAATTTTCAAAGCTTCACCGGTGCTTTCCATACGACTGGCAGTGTTTACTGTGTCTCCAAAGAGACAGTACCTCGGCATAGTCTTGCCGACTACTCCAGCCACGCAAGAGCCGGTGTGAATGCCTACCCGAAGCATAAGTTTGTCCATCCGGTGGGGGATTTTGAAAGAGCGAACTTTCTCGAGGAGATGAATGGCCATCATACAAATCTGTGAGCAATGATAGTACGGGTCTTTGTATGTTGGCACTCCACTGACAACCATATACGCGTCCCCAATGGTCTCCACCTGCAAGATATACATAAAATTGTCAGCGAAGACGACAAAAGTCACCTTATAGACGTCGTATTGCTTGATGATGTGATCAAAGAGCGTATAGAGCTTATTTAAGAAGTTCACAACCTCAAGCGGAGTCGACTCTCCGGAAATTTTCGTAAAGCCAACGATATCCGAGAAGTAAATCGTCACGTTATTAAAGTACTCCGGCTGGACGTCTAGACCGTTAAGCAGCTGTGTCGCAACAGTGTGAGGCAGCATTCGCTGAAGGAGATTTTCAGTTCGACGCTTCTCCTCGCGAAGTTCCTTCGTGCGCTCCTCCACAAGATCTTCAAGTTGATACTGGTACTTCTCCATCATAACCATCATGTGATCCTGGCAAAAGCACATGAAATAAAGGCCACCACAAGTCGAGATATACCATGATGTTTCGTTTGTAAATCGGAGCGAACATTGGCTTCAGATCGTGTCTGATGCGTATTCTAAAATCTGGCCGTTCTTCTGGAATCTCAGCCCAACAGCTTTCGATCAATTCGAATATGTAGTCTTGGCACTCAAGAAACTCGCAGTTGGGACGGAAGTCTGTGCCATAAGCAACATTATGAATGACTTCTGAAAGAAAGAGCAACCGTTATGAATTGAGAATAAAGCAATTTATGACATACCTTGTGCGGTGATATCTGAATGGCCAATAAGATGGAACGGTCCCTCTCGGGTAAGTAGTTCGTGCATAATGATTCCGAACGAATAAACATCCCCTTCTTGCGATCCAGCGACTAAACGTGTAAAACCTTGCGTCTCACGCAGGTGCTCGGGCGCAGTCCATAGATATGCTTCCCATTTGTCGCGATCGTCCCACTCTTGACAATCACGCAATTCATGCAAACCAAAATCAGCAACTTGTAACGACCAACGGCTTGTTATCAAGCAGTTCGTTGATTTAAGATTTCCGTGATATCTTACTTCCGAGTCGTGGAGATATATCATACCCTGAATGAGACCAGCGTAACATACTACGTTTATAATATTGCAGTTATGACAATGAGACTCAAAGAGCACGATCGCCAGAACACCAATCATTTACCTTTACGAGATCTTGAGCGAAAGAGGCGATAAAAAGCTGATCGAGCTTCATATCTGCGTTTCGGAGAATGTCCATTAAGCTGCTCTTTGAGGAGAATTCACGCACAATGCAGATTGTTGTAGGAAATACAGAAACGCCTAAAAAACTTTTCAACAAATTAAATGACCAATATTAAGTACCCATGAAAGTGTTGACGTTGTCGTGGTGCAGCTGTCGCATAGCCTTCATCTCGAGCTTCATTTCGCGAGTAATCTCCTTCATTTTCGTACGGTAGGACATCTCCTTGATGGCGACGATCGCTCCTCTATAGAGAGCAACGCCTTTGAGGCCCGTTAACGTTTGGTCTACACATGCTAGCTCGTTACGTATAAGAGACGTCTTACTTCCGCTGACAATGAAGAGAGACAGAGTTGAAGCAGTGTCGGTTGTTGACACGATCTTTTCGATCTCGCGATTGTCAATTTTCCACACTAGGGCCAATTCTCGTTCGAACTTTTGATTTCTGCAAAAATATTTCTTAATTCTTCCGATCACAAGATAACACAAAATAGAGATAAACTCAAAGTGCACGACAATCCAAGCAACGACACAAATTGCTCACCTGTAGTACATTCCGCCGGCGATGCCACAAAACGTGACGCCCGTGAGCAAAAGTGCAATGAAGATGTGGAGGAGAATGTCTAGACAATTAACATGAATTGATGCAAATAAAAGCTATAAACTATTTTTGCACCATTCCTGTAAGAAAAGAAATAATGACCGACAAGACGTGCAACCATGAGAACAAACATCTCTCAATGTTCCGTTGTTTTAGACTGAAGGCTTGCAGTACAAAAGATGGGGTAACAATGGTTGCACGTATACATATGTAAATGAGCAGATGTGCCCAAAGGAAATGCAACAAAACTCACTTGGTTCTTCTTGGCATTTCTCCTGGAAAAATCCACATTCAGGTTCATCCAAAGGCGACACTCCGCCTGGCCACATAATCTTTCTTTCAAAACGAATGATGGGAAGTGCTCGCTTGTTACGGGTGCCGTCGGGATTCGTCGGAGGGTCCAGGAAATCAGCAGTGATGGTCAGAGCCCGGTTCAGTGGAAAGTACTCGCTGCTATTTCGGTCAAGAACAGGTAACACTTGCTGGAGGGAAAGAAGTGTGTAGTTTCCCTCCGCGTCGCCGTTCTCGTTGATACGCATATCGAAACCTTGCATACCTAAAATTTAACACTAGAGTTTTTTAGATATCCATCCATCTATAGCAAATGAATTTGTTTGCGTGCGCATTTTCTGTTCAGTCTGATTTCACTCGAAATGCATTTGCGGATCAGTCGTTCTCATTCGAACCGCTCAAAACAGAGAGACAAGTCACTTACCGTACAAGCCATTTAAAAAGTAGTGAAATCCGACGAAATATAACTTACTCGTGTATTTGCGGCCAATAATTTTCCTTACAATTCCTTTTCCATCGTTGATAACACTGTCTGTGTCCGTCGTGTTTCGTTCGATCATTAGGTCGTGCAGAGCTTGTGCGTACAGCATAACGGCATCGTACAAATAGCATGCATATCGGTTCACCTGAAGCAAATTTGTTCATGGCGAAACCATAACTTTCTCTGGCACAAACCCGTACGGAACCGACTGCCTTGTGCTGTCCTACTCCGAATTCAGTGATGAATTCGTTCGCTCTATCCCAGAAGTTGCTGAATTTCTGCGAATTGAGCTTTACTGGTGTCGGAATTATAGCGAGTGCATTCCGAGAGTAGTTCATGATTTTGAGATCATCCGAATCAGGATTGTCCCAAGACTGTATGTGAGTGATGAGAGTGTTACGAACAAAATGATTGTTCATTGCGTGGTAGACGTTGAACCAGTTGTAATCGGTGTCAAGATAGAGTAGCATATAATCGTTATTATCCATGAGATTATTGATTCCCATGACGTTTAGGATATTCCGATAAAGACGAACATTTCCGAAGGTGACGTAAACTGAAAAATTTGCTTTTCTTCTGATTTGCAAAAACATAAAGGATCAACAATTATGCAAATTAAGTTTTGCAAAAAGATCCCTATGGTGATTGTTGCAATAGATAAAGTGCACTTTTTGCGCCGGCTCGGTTAACGTCTTCGCGATCGCCGCAAAATTACGCGATAAGCAGAAAGGTCATATTAAAAACACAAGGAAAAACGAAACTGGAATTTCGAAGTTTGTTCTCATTGCACTGCTGAGATGTTTCCATAACGCAACTACCACCGCTCAGCAGGAAGTAAATAAGTATTACAAAGTGACACAACTGTGATTTATAGACGTGTGAGATAAAGGTTTACAAAAAGTTGGCAAAGTGCGCAAACGAAAGCACATTCTCGAAAAACCAACGATTAAATTATTTCGGAAAAAACCTTTTGAAAAATATGACAGGAATATCTCTTTGCTCTTTTAACAAGGCGGAGATTATTCGAAACGCTATAAGCAATTATTTGAACAGGTAAATGACAGCGCTTTGCGGCCAAAGACTGCTTGTCCTTCCTATTTCAGCATCTCATTGTCAGTTGTGTCTCATCTTAAGTGCGTTCAAAGACACTTACTTCGTGTTCGCTCCTTTGTCTCCATGATGAGGTTCTTGATTACATCCGTCTCGGCCAGCTTGATTTCGGTGAACGGATACGGCACAGTACTCACGTTCGTGATGACAAATGGTCTTTCATTCAATTCACTCTGGTAATTGTTGTTATTATATTCATTTTTCTTCTGAATGTACACATTTTCCGTTTCCAAGGCGAGCTTGATCGCTTGCAGCAGTTCTTCGTTTGCCGGACGTGTCTCGTAAATTACAGTGAACTTTCTCCAGTCAAAGCGGCGCAGAAGAGAAATGAACGATTTCGTGATCTCTGTCTCAGCGGGCACAGTGCGAGCAAAAGTCGGATATCTTAAAATAATTCTAACGTGCATGCGATTTCCCAATCATCAGCTTACTTTGACTTGTCCGAGACCGTTTCGTCTTTACATTTGTACGAAATTATTGGCAGTTCTTGCGCCGCCGCCATTGACGCTTCCGTGCGACAGTTCATTTCGGGACCAATAAATGCCTTTGCTCCCTGTCTCCAATGCTCCATGAAGAAGCGCGAACTTGAGAGTTCATTGCCGCACGTGTTGTTGAATACATAGGTTAAGTGATGATTGGGAAGAATGCTCGGGTCCGAATTGATGTCATCGATGGCTACTAAGAGTGCCCCCGAGATTAAATGTCCTTAAAGAGTTCATATATTTACACCATCATTCTTGTTTATTTGTTCACCTTCAAACTCCGTGCGAAAACACTCATGGTTGATGTGGTTGATGTTAAAAGTCCCGGTGTCATTACTGTAGTTCTGGCTAGCATCTTTCAGTCTGTCGAAGCTGTCTACGGGAATCTGACTAATTGCCGGGAGGTAGCTAATCGGAATTGTTGTTGTTCCATTTCGTTGTGGAGTCAGAAAGCTCTAAACAATCGGAAACAATGTTAGGAGCAGAAGCAGCAACGTAATTACCTTAATTGGCGGTGTTTCGTTATCAAAGAAATCGAAATAATCAAAACATTTTGAGCCAACGGCGTGAAGCACCAAGATAGTGATGGTTAAGCGATTCATTCCGTTGAGGTATCAGACTTTTGCATTTCGTCTCGGGAACCTTCAGAGGATTCCGGGACAGTCGGTACCAGCTGAAACTATCCAACACGTTTTTTTACGTTCTCATTCGGGTTATAAGTGCACGCCACAAATACATTAGAAGGACAATTGTGGTTGGGCGGCTAATTAAACCGAGAGAATAAGTGCACGCGTTGCGCAAGGGTTCACCGGCTGGCCCTCCGCGCCTCAAGCATTAGCTATTTATGTGGTAGTGCTACCAGTGTGCTCTCTTATATGCACCGAATATATGGCCTATGCTTTTTGCAGAGGAATAGTGGTTGAATCGATGAGGCCTATAGAGTGAGAAGAAGAAGCGCTCCTAAGACATCAGCATTATTAAACAAAGCTTCAATTCACGGGAATTAGCTAGCTTTGCACCCTTGAGCCAACGGTTGCCAGAGCGAAGAATGCGTTAACCGCCGCCTGCGCTGACAAAAATGGTATGTGTGACGGAAAGTACAAGTTGGAAGCGGACGCACGGTCTCCTCCCTCGCGGCGTTTGCAGCAGATCGGGCCGCCGTCTCGACGGCAATGTTACGACAATAATAACGCGTCGCGCGATAGAAAACAGTTTCTCCGCCTGTCTGAACATCGCTTCTTTTTACGCCGGCGATTTGCACTTATGATTGAGTATGGGAACGCGCGTGTCATGCTGTTTAACGGTGATCCAAATGACTCAGGTCAGATGTGTCAGATTTGCGAGCGTTCCCTTATCCGGAAAACACAAACAGCGATTCATCCGGGATCGCAGCTGCCAAACGCGCTTGACTCATTTACTTCATCATCTCCCCGAACGGGATACAACATTCGAGAATATATTAAATTATTCCAATTTTGCGGAGTGTTATTGTTTTCAAGGAAAACATTTTTGGCCTGCTTGTGGCTTCAATAAGGAAAATTTGCTTCGTATTTGAGGATGTCGACGTTCGGCAGATGTCTTTTCTGCTTTTTGAGTGTTTTTTTGCAAAATGGATTTCATTTTCTGCACTGGGAACGAAATATTCCCCCACATACGCACAAACACAGAACGAAAAGCATCATTGAGAGAAATTCCGATGCGAGCTTCTCAAAAGAAGATAGCAATCAATGAACTCGGAGACAGAAAAAAGGTTTTTTGAAACGAAAACGGCTTAAGAGCAAGTTAAATTATGCGAGTAGCGCAGAGCTTGAAAGAAACGCGTTGTGCCCATACGAGGTGTGTAGTAATTTATTATGCATTGAAAATGATTGTAAACAACGCAATTATTCGTCTTAACCTGTGTGGCGGTGAAACCTATTTCCGCGGCTAAGGAAACGGAACAATTTCATATATCCGACCATGCGTATCTTATCCGCCGAATTTGTAGCACGCAGTCGCCCGCGGGAGCGCTCTCGCTCCCCACAAGCTCAAAATAATAGCGCCGGCTCATCCCTGCTGCTCTGTGCATGCGGAAACAAGCGTCAAAGTGCATTTCTGGCCCATATAAAAAAACACGAAAACACCAGCCTCTCCAAAGATTACTCCGTTCTGCGCAAAAGATCATCGTCCAGAGAGAGAGGATTCGTCATATAAAGTATGTCGTTCATGTTAAGGGTAAATAAAACAAACAATGCCGATCGACCAGAAACAATAGTAAACACGTACGGCAAGATGGAGCGACAACGTTGATCGATCTTACAAAAAAACGACTGATAGAACCACCTCAAAATGACCTTATAATCGATTGAGACCGCACTCACATTGCAAAAAACTAAGGGCCGCAGCTGGGTTCATCCGCGAAAAGAAAGTGCCCGCAGATGAGTTAGTCAAATGCAGATAAGTGAACTCCTTTAGGAACGGTCAGTTCGCGCGATGACGTGAGGAACGGCAACGAATCGTTGCGAGCGAGCGTCAAAAGTCATCGAACACGCGTGTTGTTTGGTCGACAGAAGCAACCCGCAAGCAGACCGATCTAGGCAGCGATCGTAGTTACGTACGCAAAGACTTCGGCTGTCGCTCAGTCCGTCTGTCAATCTCTGGGTCCGCTTCGGGTTGTTCTCGCGTCGCCCGGGTACTTTAGTTCGCCCGAGTGGTGATCAGTTCATTTCGCCCGTCGTCTTGAAACCGTGCTCGTCTCGTCGGCGTCATCTGGGGTTGCCTCAAGTTCAGCGCAACGCACAAGTTCAGGAGAAGAAAAGTGTGCAAGTTTCTCCACCTGGCGGCTTCCTCGCCCGCATCAACTCCCGCACCTTAAACCGGTTCTATGCCCGCCGTCTGCGTTATACCGACCGCTTCTCAGATAAACAAAAACAATTAACAATTTGCAAAACGCTCTTACCGAAATACCTTGGAATATACCGAAGCATAGTAAAAAAAATTGGTCGCAACATTCACGCGGTCGACCCTTGAAAAGTCAAGAACTTAAGATAACGTCGCCAGACTTCGTACATCCCATTCCTGCTATCCCTCCCCCTCAATGCTGTCGCCGCTGGGCGCATAGGTTGGCGTGGCTTTCGCTGTTATTGATGCTGCTAGGGGTTCTGCAAAACCAACAGAAACGACGACACTCGCCAGAGGCAAATAACATGGCCGCAGTTTGGAACTCGCACGTCCCTAGTCCGAGCCTTAGCCAAGTCTAGTTGCAAGCAGTAATTGACTGCAAAAATGAAAGAATGTGGAGCTCAGTCGGAGTAAGAGAATTTTGCAAAAAGTCGTTTGCGTCGTTGGTCGCGGCAGCTGTAGGAGCTTTTTGCGAGCTTTTCAGGGGGTTCACGTGAATTTGTTTTATCTCGCTTGTGATTCATCGGGCGCAACGGTCGATAAACATGAATCTCATTATTTTTACTTTTAACGCGATCACTACGACGGCGCGTTCAATGTGCCCAGAAGGAGTGTCTAGGCTGCAAAACAGTCGCTCGCACTTAAAGTGATAAATGAGCGCATAAATGAAATTTGAAATCTGCAAATACGGGCAAATGACAGCCGTACAGGTATTAGCGTCGCGAATAGGATGTTGACAATCCTTTTTATATCGTCAATTTTTTGCAGTGTGTAATAAAGATCGACTATAAACTATGCACGCGGCCTATTAAGGGAAGACTTTAAGGGGCTTATATTAGTTTGTTCTCTTCTTTAGAAGTGACTAGTGCGTTGTCGATAACCAATAACCATTTCAATTCTGCATCACATATTCTGGGGAAACGAGATTATCTGGTTAGTAAGTGAAATGGATGCAAAACTACATTTTCCAAATGTCCATTTGAAACTTACTATTTGTGAATAGGCAAAATACATACCTTTTGAAGTATTTCGGGGGCGACGATCGTTTAGATACTCTTCTGATGGAGTAATAGAAATCTGAACAGGCTAAGTCAGTGGTTTTAAAAAGTGGCAGTATGAAATTGTTTAGAAAGATTGTGTACGCGTCGAACTAACAATTAGTGAATAGTCTCGAGCATGGGATTTTGAGTGAAAAACTGCTTGAAGGCGTAGGAGATCATCGACTGACTCAATCTGTGCCGTTTACCATTTGTTCCATTAAAAAAAAGAACAGAAAAATTGAAAGTGAGCATTTTATTATGAATTCTCATGTTTGAATCAATCAAGAATCAATTATGCGTATGAAAGTAGTTCGTTCCCTTTCCGAGCTAACGGTTATGATTACTGAACGAAAAATATGACGAAACAAAGAAAATTTTGTCGCTATGTAACTCACTTTCGTAAATAAAAGACTTAAAGTTCTGTTTTAGTGAAACTGTAAATGAAATTATCAACGCACTACTATTCAGAGACATTGCCA
>KI644566.1:7940-18921 GCA_000505645.1 Steinernema monticolum
CATTTGAAATTCTTCTGCTAAAGACAACTTCTGCTTTTCTCTTCTCCATGAGTGAAATTCCAGAATGTCGGAACTGAACTTTTCATCGACATGAAATCTCCGTCGGTCTTTGAATCTCATGACGATCGTAGTCGACATCGTTTGACTTCTTCATCAGCACCGTAAACTCCCATCTATCACTTGTCGCTCAGTAATTTTTGATCAGGGCGGTGCAGTAGATGAGCAAATAGTGTGCCCACAGCTCCGAAAGGTTCGTCCATCTATCTATATGCTCGCAAGTTCGGTATAGTTGTAGTAGTATTTCGTTTTGCTTTACAAGATAAACGCAATCTGTAAATTATAGCTTGTGCAACGTTGTTTTCTAGAATCTATCTACAATTGGTTTAGAGGGTCGAAAAATTGTTGCGACTATATAAATATTGCTATGATACTGTGACAGCTCAAGGTCATCCATATTAATTGATCATCAGCTGTCATTTAAGACGATGAAAAAGTGCGCAGTCCGGATTCCTTGCAGCGCAGCGATAAGCGTGAAAATTTGATGAACGTAGAAGTTGCGGACGTAATTAGTCGCAATAGTCTCTTTATGAGTACAACTGTCCGCAGTCAACATTTTTCTAACAAAGCTGTTTTTAAGAAAACCCGCAACTACCGTCGTCCAAGCGTAACGTTTCCATCAAGTTTTTGTTCTTGTCACGCCTGCCAACTTCTTGTTGTCAACATTAATAATGTTCGTAGTCGATCTTTACAGAAGTAGAGGCGAATTGAAATTAGTTGGTCACTGTATGGTAAGAAGTTACTCTCCGTTTCTTTCTACTCTTTCCAAATATTCATTCTCAAATGTATTTTGAGCGACTTGAACCACAAAAGTAAGTATATCTGTGCGGTCTTCTTAGTAAACATTTTGATGAGTATTTGTAGAGCACCTATATGGTCGAATATCAAAGTGTACAAAAAATCGATTACTTTAGTTGCTATCCCTCTATTACTGCTACCACTTTTGTTTTCATTCCCTAACAATGTGGTTTGTGGGAACTCCGATTAACTTAACCTAAAAATAACATTTAGCTGGAAGCGAGATGTGCTTACTGTGTTCTTATAATGGAGGTATTTTGGGTGATGGAGATACTTCCGCTAGCAATTACCGCTCTTCTACCGCTTGTCTTGTTTCCCGTCATGGGTATCATGTCTTCGGAAAAAGTATCACGAGTTTATCTTTCGGTTTGACGAATCTAGTTAAATTAAGAGGTTGACATTTGTTTTGTAGGACACCAGTTTCTTGTTCATTGGAGGTCTTATGGTAGCATGTGCTGTGGAAAAAAGTAAATTACACAAACGAATTGCTCTTTTTGTGCTTTCAATTGTTGGATCACAGCCGCATTGGTGAGCACTTCAAAAGGAAATTTAGTTCCTTTTGTCTGTTTTTAGGATTATGTTTGGATTTATGGCTGTTACTGGTTTCTTGAGCATGTGGATCTCTAATACAGCCACCACCGCTTTGATGGTACCTATCGTACAGTCTGTGATCGTGGAACTTGTCAAGAATCACCGCGGTCAATACGAGCTTGCCTCAATGATAGATCACGAACATTCCAATCATAAAGATTCCCTTCCCCCAACTGGGCGCCGACGATCTCTTAGCGTTGATCAACAGCGTCGGCTCAGTTTGGCGTCAAACAAACATCGGTAGGTAAAACAAACCTAAAAACAATAATTAATCTATTCTCTGCAGAGAAATTCACGAGATTCTTTCGGCTGAAGAACTGAGAATGGCGAAGGGTCTTCTCATTTCAGTTTGCACTTCAGCGAACGTTGGCGGCATGGGAACCATTACAGGGACCGCATCAAATCTTATTTTGATCGGTCAGATAGTCAAGTAAAAACATTGCGTAGTTACTTACAAATCGACTTACTTAAAATACTTAGACTTTACCCCGGAGCTGACACAGGGATCAATTTCTTCTCGTGGATGGTGTTCGCCACTCCGATGGTTATGATCACTTTATTTCTGTGTTGGCTAGTGCTGACCGCTCTGTTCCTAAGAAATACGCCAAAGGGCAGTGACATCGTCACAAGGAAACTAAAATCCAACTATGAAAATCTGCCTCCGATCACGTTCTCTGAGTGGGCAGTCATCGGCGTTTTCTTTTGCCTCCTATCATTGTGGATTCTGCGAGATCCTCAGGTAGTTACTGGTTTCGGAGAGTACTTTAAACACGGGTGAGCTATACAAAAGTTTGAAACGTTTTCGCATGATAAGCGTTTAGATACGTCACCGATGCTACAAGTGCGATCCTCATTTGCGTTTTGTTATTTGCCCTTCCGGACGACACTCCTGATTTCATGCGCAAACGTTACGGTAAACATTACTGAAACATTCCCTCATCTTACACGTTGACACGCAGATAAACATCGCAAAATGAAAGTGCGCAACAGTTTACTTGATTGGAAAACGATTCAAGTGAAGTTCCCTTGGAGTGTCGTATTGCTTCTGGGAGGAGGCTTTGCGATGGCTGCCGGAGTGCGTGTACGTTGCCCGTCTTGTGTGGTCTCACAGAAATTATCGGTATTTAGGAGTCGCATCTCAGCTACCGAATTGGAGAAGTGATGAGCCATCTGCACGTGTTTCCGAGTCTTGTCATTATGATAATTTGCATAGGAATCACTATTTTGCTCACAAATGTATGCAGCAACACCGTAACAGCGTCGATTTTCATTCCAATTGTTGCTGAACTGGCATCTTCCCTCGCAATTCACCCCCTTTACTTTATGCTCCCAACAGCTTTGGCGTGCTCTTTGGCCGTAAGTTTTGAATACCATAAAGATTGTTATAGTTTGTTTAGTTTACACTACCGGTTGCAACACCTCCTAATGCAATCGTGTTCGCATCGGGAATGATCACTGTTAAAGACATGGTAATCAATTTAATCGATCATTCACTTAGACAAGTCGCATTTAGGTGTCTGCTGGGATGATAATAAGTGTTATTAGCGCAAGTGTCACTGTTTTGAACATGGTTGTGTGGGGGAATTTCCTGTTCAACTTGGACCACTTTCCCTCGTGGGCGACTCCTCCCATCATTGAAGAGATAGCGGTGTCAAATGCAACAGTGATTCACTTTTCAGGACACTAACAGTTTGACCACAAATGTTTGATCAGACTTTATGTATATATTAAAAGATATTCTATCCTCGATTATCAGCGCACCTTTATGACGGACAATACGCCCACGCCAAATGATTTCTTCCTTGTTTACTTGGTTTATAAAGCTCAATTCTCTGCTGACCAAAGTACACTGTTCTGTCGTCCTTTCAGAGTACTTGTGCATGTTTTTCATAAGGCTCTCCTCAAGGGGAGAATCTGTGCCATCGTGCGGTTAAAGAGATCGGAGGCGAGGACTTTGCAACACACACAACAGCGGGCTTTCCGCGTGCCGAAGAGTGACGCAATCGACTCGGACGGCCGGCAATGTCGGACGAAGAGGCGGCCCCGTTCAGTGAAGCCACGTGCGGCTGAGCAGAAATTTCTTGTACGCAGTCGGCATGAAGCACGTATCCCTGCCGTTTAATTCTCATTTCCACTCGATCCTCATGTTTTTGTCGCCCTGGTTGATGGCTGTTCGTCTGGACATTCTCTTTCAAAACAGATTGTTTCATAACTTTGTTCCGCACTTATTGTTAGCCGTCGATTTGCTTTTCTTTAAAGTCCATGTGCTCATACGTGACAACTGGAATGCGCAGAACCAGATCGTGTGTATGAACCTATGTAATTGTGGGCACCTCCCTCTTTCCTTTTCTATATAATTCGATCCTCTGACAAGGTCAGATGCGCTTGCATCGACCAAAGTGCGTTTTTGGCGCCCATATTTTGAACAGTCGCGCGAGATGTTTATTTAGAAGACGTCTGTTGTGCGTTAAGGGCCACCGACACTCAGCAGGGCTTGGCGGGTAGGACGCGCACAAAAATAACCTGAACGCTATCGCAATATAACGGGTGTCAACGAAAAAGTTCTACCCACTGCTTGTTGAGTTCAACATCGCGATTTCAGCGTCGTCGTCGCTTGTTTATGCTCTATCGCTGAGTGGTCCCTCTAAAATGGAGAAAGGATCATTAGCTGCGATGCCGCCAGAACAAACTACAACAAAACCATGGTAAAAACATTTGTTATTTGTTTAAACATTAGTTTTCATCATTTAGGACATATTTTAAAAACTTCATGCGTTACTTCAAGGACGAAACCATCATAATCGTAACGCCAATCATCTGTTCGATCGTCTTGTTCATGTTCCCTAATAACGTGGTAAACCGATTAACTTAATTCTTTAATAATTCATTTTCCAAATCAGCACGTAAGCTTTCAAAGCGCACGCATATTCCTGTAGTCGAAATTGATTGGCACGCAACAGAGCTTTCTAACATTCCTTTGAAAAACATTTAAGTGACGTCAAAAGCTGACTTCTTTGATAAAACTTGCCTGAACTTCTGATTGATGAAGATCGGGAACGAACTTAAGGAGGGAAGGGGCCAAAGAACGTTCTGTAATTGTATTTGAGAAGCAGAAAGGGAAATGAAGAAATTGAAGCAGAGACAGTATGATTTCAGATCGAAGCACGATGCGCATTCACTGTTCTGCTCATGGAAGTCTACTGGGTGACCGAAGTCTTGCCCCTTCCTGTGACGGCTTTTATCCCCATGGTCCTCTTTCCCACTTTTGGCATAATGAAATCTACAGATGTGGCTCGCACCTATTTGGCCGTAAGTTCTGAATGCAAATATCATTTGTTTACTTCTCATTCAGGACACAAACTTCTTGTTTTTGGGAGGACTTATCTTTGCTGTTGCTGTTGAGCGATGCAATCTGCATCAGAGAATCGCTCTCTTTGTCCTTTCGATTGTTGGATCTAAGCCAAAATTGTAACATTTACAATATGAACAACGTCTTAATTATTGTGACTAATTTTAGTATCCTTCTCGGTTTCGTGTTGTGCACTGGATTTCTCAGGTAAGCATTTCCCATGTATCTTGAACAACACTTAACACTTGACTCTTTTCAGTTTGTGGATCTCAAATACTGCAATCACCGCTTTAATGCTTCCAATCGCACTGTCGGTTTCTGCTGAGCTTGCGGAGTTCAACAAAGACGAGGAAATGTGTGCGATGAACGAGAATGGAGAGAAAGTCCCGGAGACCACTCCTCTCAGCGCATCTAAAAAGTAAAAAAGTCATTCACTATTGTTTCTATTTTGCCTTTTTAGAGATCTCGCCAACACCCTGAACGATCAAGATCTCAAAATGACAAAGGCCCTACTGCTTGGTGTCGCTTTCAGTTCAAGTATCGGAGGTCTCGGTACAATGGTTGGCACCGCTACCAATTTGGTCTTCTTTGGACAGATGCCCAAGTACTCAATCCATTACAATAATGGGGAGGTTCAATTTGCGTTTCAGGCTCTATCCATTGGCCCACAACACTGGAATCAACTTCTTTTCGTGGATGCTCTTTGCATTGCCGATTGTCGTTTTAGGACTCATCCTCTGCTGGCTTATCCTCGGATTCCTTTTTCTTCGCCACAGTCCTCCAGGAAACCCAAGAATCTCATCAATGCTCAAAGATAAATATAACAATCTCCCAGACGTTTCTTTTGCCGAGAAAGCCGTCGCAATGTTCTTCTTTGTTCTGCTGACTCTCTGGATCTGTCGTGAACCTCAAATTTTCCCTGGATTTGCACGCTTCTTCAACAAAGGGTAAATTTCTCTGTAGGCAATGTCTGTAATAACTGATTTAGATATATAACTGACGCAACTAGCGCGATGATCATTGTTCTTGTTCTTTTTGCTTTTCCTGATAAGAAACCTGAAATTACAGGTAACGTTTATAGTACTTGAACTTAGAACTTGAGAACTCAATATTGTAGGTTCGAAGAAAATAGTAAAAACACGTCTTTTGGACTGGAAAACAGTTCAAAGCCGAGTTCCATGGAGTGTAATCCTTTTGTTGGGTGGTGGATTTGCTATGGCTGCCGGTGTCAAAGTAGGCAACTAAGCAGACAAAAGTGCGAAAAACTTACAATTTAGGAATCACAACTGAGCGCTCGAATTGGTGAGATGCTCACTATCCTGGACGTTCTCCCTCCCGTGGTAATCATGAGCATTTGCATTGCCATTTCCGTGTTTGTTACAAACATTTGCGCCAATACCGTAACCGCATCCATCTTCCTGCCTATTGCAGCTGAAATGGCGACATCTCTGAAGGTCATTGTAAACTTGTCACTTCAACTCATGTTAAATTCTTTCAGATTCATCCATTATACTTCATGCTTCCCATTACCATTGGAGCTAGTTTTGCATTTGCTTTGCCAGTCGCTACTCCACCCAACGCAATTATCTTTGCATCAGGTCTCGTTAAAGTTAACGATTTGGTAAAAATTATAGATTTCACTTAAATTTCGTAACAAAATGTTTTCAGGTTGTGTCTGGTTCAATTCTCAGCATTCTTCTCTGCATTGTCACTATTTTCGTTGTGCACTTCTGGGGAATGTTGGTGTTCGGACTGGGCACTTTCCCCGACTGGGCCGGCGCTGCCGCCAATATGACAGGAACGGGCTAAGCACTTCGAGTCAACTTCTCTTGTTTTACAGTAATCTTTGCATCTCACTTTTTCAAAATACGCATTAATGCAGGGTGTCCCGTTTATCAATAAAGATTGATACATTCATTTAGCTGTGTTTTATTGGGGTTAGTGCGTTGTATAGTTATTGAATTTTGCAAGGGACAGAGAACTTTGTGAATAGAAGGCCCTGAGAAGGAGTTGTGTGCACGACGAGAAGCTATAGAAAGAAAGAGTTTCCGGAACGCAGAAAAAATCAATTCCCGCGTATCTTCGCTAAAACGACGGCAATCATTGTTCAGTGCACCCGAAATCTTCCTTTTACTCATCGTTTTTCGGTTGGTAAGTTTTTTATAAATTCAAAATGATTTTGTAACAAAGAAACTATATTTGGTCGTAAGTGTCCCTCTTAAGCACAACGTCGCGAATTTCTCGTATTAACTTATTGATGATCGCAGCGGTGTTAGCTACTACCAGAACAGCCATAACGTAGGTGCCAATAGTGTCGATAATTTTTAGAGTTGGCTAAACAGTTTAAGATGAAAAGCAGTAAAGATAGTAGTCACAACTTACATCGATAAAAATGAGAACGCCCGCAACAAAGACGAATAGACCAAGGCCATGATTGAATAGAATATGTAGTAACTGATGGGCTCTGACACTTATGAAATCTCCTAAAGGCGTAAAGCGGCGTGGTTTCAGTACTAAACATTAATTAAAAGATAAGCTAGGACAGTTTGTTATGAAGAAGACGCTTCTTTGTCTTCGTTTACCTTTCGAGAAATGCATCACCAACATTGCCAAGTTGCAAAGAACTGCAATGATAGATATTGTGAGAAGCAAAGGTTCGTCGATCTTAAACTCCATTGAAACTGCTCTTTGTGTGGCGCAAAAAACGAAAACTCCAGTCAAAGCGTAGAGAAAGAGAACACAGGCAAACAGAAACGCAAATTCTACAATAATCAGTGGACAATAACCCTTAACTATTGGTAACCTGAGTATCGCCAGCAGGGTGAGAGGGACTTGTTTGTAGAATAGTGCGTCAGATAATCAGCAAAAATCCTCACTCCATCGGTGATGAGAAGTATACTTCCAGCTGCACTCCCTCCAACAATCTCAATTATTAACAAAATGAGGCAAATCAGGGAAGCAGCTCGATATACGCAATCTCTACACATTAAGCGATGACATTGTTAAGTTGGACTCTTACTTACTTTTTTATTTCTGCTGGCGTTATAAAATGCGGATTGCCCGCCGTTGTAGGTTGATCCTCGATTTCGTTGTCCATATCGAGTGAATTGCAATAAAATAGGACACAGAGAAAGTCGCCTCACTGATACTGCGATGCGACTCAGCGTTTATCAATAACACCACAAACATCTAGTCTACAAACAAACAGGGTCTCCACTTAATTTTCCGTGCAATCTTATCAACTGCACGTGAGAAACCAATGTTCAGATCAGATTGTGAAACGTATCCAATAAACATGAACGAAAACTTGAATTCGATTGGGAATCAGCTTGATGTGTTGCCCAAAAACCTAGATCATCAGGTTTGTTCTAACGATAGAACTACTAATGACCGTTCTCTTACTTAGCTGATGATCCGCGTATTGTTCGGAGCTCATTTTCTCCTCACCGCTATCACTCTTCTTGCTCCATGGCCTCCATGTGCTTTCATATTTTACAACGCTTTCCTCTTAGCTGGCTACTTGTGGCTAGCATCGACTTCTACTGCAGTCGATCTCGCCCTCCAAAAGTGCGCTTTCATAGAAATTGTATCGATACCTTTCGACGTCTTGTGTATTGCCATCTTCTACAACAACAGCACCAAGCAAGGTGAGAGAAAATCAATTGTATATATCTTTTTTCGACAAGATAACTTAGGAATTGATAAAGTGGCTTTAGTCGCCTGCGCCGCACAAGTTGTCGTTCGCTTTGGAGGAATCATTACCCTACGACGAATCAGAAAGGAAAGGCCAACCATTGTTGCTCCAACTTATGAAAATGTAGAAGGCCGTCAATCTGTTCAACAACAGAACACCGCCTATCAAGGAGGGCCTTCCTACGACGACAGTGCCCCTAAGAATATCGGCGAGGGCTTCGCGGAAATCAACCGTTTTGCCCAACAGCAGCAACAACAATATAATCAGAAACAATTTCGTTGAATGCGATTGGCATGTAAAACACTTGCAAAGTGGCTTGTAGCACAATGAGTTACCAATAACTTATGTTTTTCCAAATATCTTTTAACTTCGCTCTTTTGTGAGTTTTGTAGAGAGTTAGATCTTGTGTATCGGTGTTTGCTTCTTGTAAGAATGTTATGTAATTGTAGCTTACAATAAACATTCTTTTAAACGACTTCTTTAAACGTTAAACGAAGATAGACCTAAAGGCGCAAATAAACAAACGGTCTACGATCTCTACCATATAATCATTCAAAGAGTATTGTGTTTTCAGTATCTTTGAAGTAGCTTTTACAGAAGTTTTATAGAAGTAACAGCTGTTCGTTGCGTAATCTGCATGGACCGAGTTTTCTGGGAGGTCTCATAGCGAATTCTCTCCAAACGCGGGAAATCGTTTTGTTTTTGTTTCTTAACTGTTGAAAAGAGCAATCAATGATTGTGTTCGATTCAATTACCAGTTGGACTACATTCTGAACAGTTTAAAAAGTGGTTGAATCTGGTTATACCGATATGGAAAAACAGAAGTGCCTTTTCATAGATCGCGACCGTTCCTCTTCGATGACTAGATGCTTTGTTTTTGATCTGAATCATCGATGCACTTTAATTGAAATTGCATTTGTGTAAAACCTTTCTTAGTTTTATGTCAAATGTCGGTTTACTTAGAACAAACAACTTGCTATTGCCATGACGATGTGTTGTTGGTCATTCGGACGTTTCCTTTGGGAGAGATTGTGGTAAAGTAAGGTGTTATAATAAACGCTTGTGCATAGATTGTACTATTGACAGCCTCGCCTTTGAGAACTGGTTTGTTGCCCCCTCTTCGAGGGAGTATTGCGAATAGAAGGGCAAACATTGGTTACGATTGTCGGACAGTGATGTGAGGTATGGCGCGTGTGAAAGATGGCGCTCCTCACGGCGGAAAACCTTCGTTCGGCATAACGCATTTGGCGTTGGGTAAGGTTGAGTAGTTTTCTCTGCCGAGATATCCTCGCGTGTGTAATTCCTGGCGCCATGGCAACACAGGGACGTTTTACGCTACTTGAGGCGCGCTAATGGTGGATGAATACCCACCATTGTCGTCTATTCTTTTTCGTTTGTACAGGTGGTTTCTCTGTCGAGCCACGCTATTCAAGTCATAATGTTATGACAGCGCAAATCCATAGATACACGCGATACTGTTTCGTGGCTTTGCTTCTCTCGTTGCTGCATTGATGCTCTTCTTCATTATAATAATCGCACTCATAATCGTCGATGACGACGACTAAAGCGCGCCGCGGCCTGTGTGCGCACGCCCAGGTATGGTTGCCAACGAGCCAACAACCACCTGGCGGTGCGTTGCTGTTGGCAGTCGTCCGATACGTAGACAGAGCTTGCAGTTGCTGGCTTGCTTGTTGCTAGCTGGCTCTGTCCTGCTCATCCCTCCTATTCTAAATGTTACTCTATGATGAATGGATCCGAAGTTCAACTGAGTGGTACAGGCGAACAGTAGTTTCATATGGATTTGCTCCGTCGCATTGATTCGAAGCACCATGTGAAGCTGCTATTCGCAATACCACTCCTCTTCACAGAACGCCTCAATTAGACGAGTGTGGTAAGGCTTACGAAAGGTTATCTATTTCAGGCAAATTTCTATCGACGTAAACAGTTTCGTTCAGATTGTTTGTGACGACCAGTAAGAGAGGGAACTTTATGTGTATTTTGAGCGTTACGCACCTTATCTACATACATGCCTTCATAACCGAAGATATTGATAATGTGATGTCGAATACACAAATGTCGGGACCCTAAACTGTTTTGTCCATATATAACCGAATAAACAAATAAACCTTGTTTTAGCTATATATAGCTATGTCGCCAAGTGCAAATGAACATTTGGGGGTCTTCAAGGGACAAGTAACAAGTGTTAAAGGGGGTATGTGATCCATATGTAAATGCGGAAAATGTCACTTTTGAATATTGGTTGTGATATTTTGCTTAATTTTTTTGGTCACAAAAGAATGTGTAATAAAGAAACATAAGAAGGCAAATTTGCTGTAAAATGGTTTGTACCAAAAGGTTTCTGAATCAAGAGCCGACATTTTTGATCTTAGGATTTTCCATAGATAATTACAGGAATTCCGATGCAGATAAAGAACTATTAGAAATTTGACCAATCACTCTTTAGAACTCCCTTCAAGAGCTTTTCTCAATTT
>KI644652.1:0-11746 GCA_000505645.1 Steinernema monticolum
AAATAAACATATTTCTACGGCTCTCAAGACAGCCGGACAAGACAGTGATGGCGAGCGATCGAGGGGAGGGAGAGACTTTTGCAAAAAGAAAGACTGTAAGCGCTCTATCGCGAAAAAGTGCACACCGAACATGAGACAACTCCTAATCCAAGTCGACATTCGAATTTTCTGGAAGTGTTGCATGTTGCAGACAGTCTTTCTTTTTGTAAAAGTTGCTTCCCTCACTGACTCGGCATCGGTGATGGCATCACTGTCTTGTCCGGCTGTCTTGAGAGCCGTAGAGATATGTTTATTGGGCGTCAAATATATTTATTTTGAATTTTGGGAACTTTTGTTCTGAAAGCGCTCGTTCATCGTTCTTTTGTTGTATGGAGCCAGTGAGGCTGTCGTAATGAGCAGCTTTGTGGATTCTGAGCCCGCTCATTGCAATTTTTGGTGTATTTTCGTTATAGCTGACGGCTTCCTCGATGAAGTGAACGCGTAGTCACGCGAGATTACAGGTGTCTTTAATCGATTTTTTCTCTTTGTTTTGCTACTATGGATAAGCGTGTAGTTCTTAGGGCTTAGGCTACTATGGTTCCGCATTGCGATATCGTGCTTAAGGCGGCTGAATGTTTTAAGATGTATATGATGCACGACGTTTAGAGCGAAGCGAACCTGAGGGCTAATTTACGTCTATATTCGCTTAATATTCGAAGCAGTTTGGCTTTTATTTTTTATGCTGATTGCTACATGGCCGTCTTAGGATTTATTTATGTTAAAGCGAGCTGAATGCATCGTAAATAGCTGATAATTCTATTGTATACTGCATTTTTAATGTCACTAATTATGAATGCGAAATTGTAATTGCCCAATGTTAAATCTTTGTCAGTTTAGTTGTAATGTTCGCAGGACGCTCCCATTTTGCTTTCATCGTTAACTGCACCTGCACCGTTCGTAGCTCAAGCCGGCTAAAGGCCGCGGTCTCTCGTCTGTGACACTGCAAGTACTCGCTCGCTATTGCATTTCCCCTTCTCAACAGTTTCATTTTTCCTCGGTCGCTATTGCATTGATTCTTTTCTTTTTGTTTTTCTACTATGGATAAGCGTGTAGGTCTTAGGGATTAGGCTTAGGCTACTATGGTTCCGCATTGCGATATACATATTATGCTAAGGTGGCTGAATGTTTTAAGCTGTGCGTGCTGGACATTGAAAGCGAAGCGAGCCTGATGGCTAATTTACTGTTATTTTCTTAATATTCGATGTATTTTGGCTTTTTAGTTTTTATGCTTCTATGTTTGCTGTATGGCCGCATTAGTATTTATTTGTGAAAGTGAGCTGAGTGCGTCGGGAATGGCTGAGAATTCTATTGTACATGTATCTTTAATTGTAATGATGATTAATGCGAAATTATAATTGCCCAATGTTAAATCTTTTCCCATTTTGTTTTTGTTTGTAGGTACTTTTAGTTTGTAGCTCAAGCCGGCTAAAGCCTGCGGTCTGTGACTCTGCAAGTGCTCGTTATTACATTGGCCTTCTCAACAGTTACATTTTTCACAATCGTGTTTGTGTTCATCGCTTTCTCTCCGTCTATTTCTTTCGTTCGACAAAGTGCGAACAGCGAACTTATGTCAGCTCATCCCGGCTGCGCCGAGCGATGAACGTCGCGATGTTTAGTTTCTGCCTCTTTATAAGTTATGTCTATGCTTGTTTTTTTCATTCATTTGTGTCCGTCAACTCAAACAAGTCGGTGTAAGCATTTGCTCACGTTCCGATCCTATATAAATTGAAAATTTTGTGTTGTAAGGGTTCGACCGTGACGCGATTTCTTCGGTTCGTGTGATTCTAGGGCTGTATTTTAAAATTTGATTGTTTCAGCACGCTTGGGAGAGTGATGCGGCTCTCCACGGTCAAGCTCGAGTCAATCGAGCAGGCAGAAAAACTGCTCAGGGAAATTGAGAGTCAATCGCTTGAGCTCAAAGACTACTGGTAAGCCTATAGTGATTTTCCAATTTTTGTAATAATTGTTTATTTTTTTAGGTATTTAATCGGAATTAGCTGGTGGAGACGCTTTACAGATGCGGTACAGAACAAGAATATTTCAAGAGTAGGCCCGATCGACAACTCCGACATTATCGAAGATGGCAAGCCTAAGAATTACCTTATCGAATGCCTCGACTACACGTTCGTCCCAGAATCCGCTTTCGAAGTGTTGCGATACACTTTTGGCCTTGTTGAAGAAGGACGCGACTCTTGGAAATGTCAGGTTGTTAACAACTGTTTGAAGTCCGACCCTTTCATTCAAGTCTATCCTATGAAGTTCATGGTAACCTTACTTTTCAATTGATTTGTATTTTAATGTGATGATTTAGTTCCGCAGCGCTTATCAACCAGAAACCTACAATTTTGAGGTTGAACCTTTCCAGTCTTCGGGTATGTTGCCAATATGGTTTTGCTATTTCAGTTGTTGTTGTTTCAGAAGATGTCAAGGATACGATGACGCAAATTGCTTCCGGATATCCAGCTACTATAGTCGATCGAGAAGTTCTCAAAAACGCGCGGTTCTATGTCGAGCAGGAAGGCGTGAAGACTTACATCGACATCACCGAAGAGGAATTCAATACGACTGTTTCAAGAGATGATGTCGTCATTGTCGAGTGGAGCTGTGCGGAAAAGCCGAAGAGCCTCTTTGGCACGCCAACGAAGAACTCCTACGCATCGGTTACCGCATCGACTGGAGGAACAAGACCGAAATCCATATGCGACGCAATTGAGCTGACTGGCGGCGTCCAAACTCGTTCTTATAATCTGAAGAACAACAGTGACGAAGACGACGGATACTCCAACGAAGACAAGACATACACGCCAGGAGTTTGTGGACTACAGAATCTCGGAAACACCTGCTTTATGAACAGTGGACTTCAATGTTTGAGCAACATTCCCGCGCTTACTCGGTACTTCTTATCGGACGAGTACAAGGAGCACCTGAACACTACGAACAAGCTCGGAATGCAGGGACAATTAGCAATGTCATACGGACATCTAATGCATCAAATGTGGAGCGGAAGAAATTATTCTGTTGTCCCTCGTCAACTCAAGGTAACTTTTAAATTTATTAGAATCTTATTTTATAAATGTCCATTTCAGAATCTTATTGGCAAGTTCGAACCACGCTTTAGTGGATATCAGCAGCAGGATGCTCAGGAGTTGCTAGCTTTTCTGCTGGATGGGCTACATGAAGATCTCAACAAAATTGTGAAGAAGCCTTATATTCAAGACAAGGACGCCAATGGAAGACCTGATGACGTGGTAGCTGCCGAAGCTTGGAATGACTATCTCCAACGCAACGACAGTGTGATCGTTGATGACTTACACGGTCAACTGAAATCTACTGTTGTATGTCCATCGTGCGCTAAGGTAAGAGAGTCTATTGGTTGGATTTTGCTAAATTGTAAATTTTAGGTTAGCGTGAAGTTCGATCCTTTCTGCTTCTTATCGGTTCCTCTACCATCGAAGGACAAAATGGTACTACGATCGCGCGACACCAATGGTGTACCAATCTTGGAGTGCGTTGATCTCTTTACCAAGGAAGAGAAGCTCGACAAGGACGACATGTGGTACTGTCCACAATGCAAGGACCACCGGCAGGCTTCGAAGAAACTCGATCTCTACAAGCTCCCCGATATTTTGATTGTACATCTGAAGCGGTTTATCTACACTCGTTGGTATCGTGAGAAAAACGACGTTTACGTCGAATTCCCGATCAAGTATGTCGCATCTTTGCTGTTCTTTTATTAATTTGTCCTTGCAGAGGGCTCGATTTAAGCGACCGCGTCTTGGATAAGTCAGGAAAGAAGTACATCTACGACCTGATCGCGATTAGCAACCATTCTGGAGGTCTTGGAGGAGGACACTATACCGCGATTGGACTAAATAATGGCAAGTGGTACGATTTCAACGACTCTTTCGCGTCCGAATTGGGCAATATTTCCGATGTCAAATCTTCACGCGAAGCATACATGTTGCTGTACCGACGCCGGCCGGAATCTGAAGCAAGTACCCTCAACGGAAACGGCAGCGCACCGATGGATGAGAGCGACTGAGACTCTTAACTTCTCTATTGTAAGCGACAGTCGGGTCTGTTGCGATATTGATTATCGTGTTGAATATTGTAAGATTAATTGTGAAATTAAATGGATTTACAGATTACATTTGGCATGTTGTCTTGGGCTTTTGGTTTATTTAAAACTGCAAACTGCATTTTCATCATCGCTCGTTGTTTTGCGGACAACTCACATCATCATATCACTTCCTAAAATCACATATCAATAACTACACGTTATTGTCCTCGCAATCGGTCTAAACCAATTTAAAAGCAACTGAAGCGTCAGCTAACAAAAAAAAAGATAAGTTTAAATAAGTGAATAAATAAATTTACTTCGTAAATGTCTCATACCACATGCTAATTAAAGCTCTCTTGGAAGCTTGACAACAGGTAACAACGTCAAAATCAAAAACTTATTATAAATACAACTCTCTCTCACACACTTGTGGTGGGGCCTCCACCCATGATCGGTTCGGTCGAAGAGGTTGACCGCAGTCTCGTGTTCACCATTCCTGGACATTTCACCGTTTTGTTCAGATTCCGACTGTCCGTCGTCACGTTGGTGTTATTGGCGTCTTCTGGCTGGGCGAAGCGAAGGAACACCTGCTCCAGACTGTTCTGCGTGAGCGAGGAGTCCCGAATAGCAGGCTGGTCGGGGTCAATAACGAGATTGTTCGTGCCAACACCAAACTGTGCGGGGAATCGGTCGATGATGGAATTCAGCTGCTTGAAGAGTGTTGACCACTTGTCACCGTCGCGCTTCGGGATCTCCCAGTAGTAGGTTGGCATGTCTTCGTCGGTGTCGGTTGGTTCAGCGCCCATTTCATGAACTATGACGGCATTGAGTTTGTCCCGTATGAGCGAGGATGACTTCTCAACGGTGAGAGAAAGTTGGTAGCCACTGCCGAATCTGAAATCATAGCAATTAGTAAAGATTCAATTTTTAATTTATTGTGTTCAGAGCACTTAGATAAAGTCTTAGCAAAAGCACTTACTTGGTCTTCAGATGTTGAGGAGTGCCCAGTCGCATCAGTTTGCCCAGATGCATGAATCCGACCCGTCCACAGAGGGTTTCACACTCGATCATACTATGCGACGTCAGCAACATTGCACAATTATGAGCCCGCGCCGCCGTCAAAAGATTCCAGATGTGTCTTCTCGCTCTTGGATCCACGCCTGCAGTAGGTTCATCCAGAAGCATCAGAGGAGTCTGGGACATCAGAGCAACTCCAATGCTCAGCCTGCGCTTCTGACCTCCACTCAGCGACCTGACCATCTTATCCGCCTTCTCGTGAAGTTCCACACATTCCAGAACATTTGAGACCCGTTCATCGATGTATTCAAATCCGTGCAGTCGTGCCAGAATTTCCAGAGTCTGTCTAGCTGTCAGATCACCCAACAGAGCGTCAAATTGAGGGCAGTAGCCGATGGCCAATTGTTCGTTCACGTTGACTCCGTTTATGGTAACATTTCCGGCAGAGCCTTGTGAAACTCCAGTCAGAATATCGAAGGTTGAAGTCTTTCCGGCTCCGTTGACACCCAAAAGACCGAAGCACTCGTCCTTCTTCACGCCAAATGTGAGGTCCCTCACTGCTTGAAGTTTTCCGTAGTACTTGTTAAGACTGCGAACGGAAAGCGAGAGGTCTTGATCGGACGTACCACGCATGCGAGTTGTTTCATCTGCTACGTCAGGATCAGAAGGTTCCACTCCATCTTCGTGGTCTTCCTTTCTTCTTAATCGGTGCACACGTTCCCAGAAGTTGAACATCATCCTACCTACAGTACGCGACTGTAGCATGAACAAGAGAGTCCAAAAGACAACAGAGGAAATGGCCATGTAGGTGACGATGCTGCCAAGTTGGTCCCAGGTAAATACATTCATCTGCTTCACATCTAGAGTTTCCACGAGTTTCGAGCCGACGTTGCCTGCAGTAGACATCATGCCGACCACACTGATACCCCAGCCAAGGGCGAACGAAGGAATGAGGATCATAAAGACGCCTTGGAAGATTGCGGCAGATGTGGCACCAAGGAAGGCGCGAGCCAATCCGAAGAAGACCAATGCAATGATCGAGGCGATTCCGTTCCAACAGGAAACGACCACATAGGCGCGTTCGGTGGATTCGAAAAGAAAAGAGGCACAGTAGATGAAGGGAACGCACGAGAAGAAGTACAGGATCCACAGGATGATTAATCTTAAAAAGAAATTCATGAACAATTTCGCATGCTTAGAAAACTTACGCTCCAATATGGCCTTCGTACATGTTGAAGATCAGGAACACGATGAGCGTCAACAAGCACACAAATCCATAAATTAGAAAGTCGAAAACGATCATAACGAGCCAGTAGAGCACGATGTGAAGACGCGTAAGAAGCTGCTGATGCTTGAACTTGGTTCTGCGGTCTTCCACAACGAACATCGTAAATGCCGAAGTCAAAAGAGAGAACGCAACAATCATGATAAGAGCGATGAACATGTCTCTATACTCCATTGGATTGATGACATCTCCGAACTGGTAAACACTCATTGAGAACTTGATCGCTTCTAAAACTGAACCATTGAAACACCCTTAAAAGCACTACTTTTACCGTACCTTTGACTCCCAACAACGCGTTCGAGTAGAAATTCTGCAGCAAAATAGGTGCATGGAACGCCTGTCCATTGAAGAAACCGATCGTATTCGAATCCTCCTGACTCGCGAATCCAATACCCACAGGAGGGTGCTCGATCATCCACGGAAGTAGAGTAGCCGTCAGATTCACCTGGTCCATGAAGTTCCTAACCGTAACCTCCGGGTACTGTTCGGCCATCGAATGAAGCTTCTGTTGCGTAGCGCCCTTGCCTCCACTCTGCAGAGGCATCGAGATGTCGCCGAGAGATTCGATATTGTAGGTGACCGACTGATCGGTTGCTTTCGACGCATACTGTAGAAGTTTTATAAATCCGAGGATCAGCAGAAAGGGTAGGAGAATTTGGAACACAAATTGAAGAGGGTGACGGATCAGGTAATATAGTCGCTTGTTCACCAAAGCGCGAGTCTGAGATAACCAAAGACGAGGACCCGATAAACGATATTCTAAAGTTATTGATTACGATAATAAAGGTGCGGTAGTCGAGATATTACCGTGAATATTGAAGATTTGAGAAGCCTGACGCGATGCGGCATCGGTTGAGTCATTTTCGGAAGGTTCGACAAGTTCGTTTACTCTGAAATAGGTGGATGTTCAGGAGGGTCATGGTAATAGTGAAAAACTGGCAAATGCAAATCGGAAAAATCGTTAAAATTATTGGCAAAACTGCCACGAAAACACTCAAAACTTTATAAAAACCTTCAAAACTCCCAGTTTCTTATAAAAACCTTCAAACTCACTTTAAGAAGACTTGTTCCAAAGAATTCAGTGACAATCCAAACGACCGAATCGACAAATTCGCACTGCTATTCTCAAGGTCTTCAAACAGGTGTACAAATCTGAAAATACCGTAATTCACCTGCTATACTACAGCAATCATCAACCAACCTCGGATGAGCTCCATCAGTGTTCGACCCCAACGGAAGCAGAATCTCTATTTGATTGCCTTGCTGCTGTTCCAGATTCGCGTAAGGAATGTGCTTCTTCACAGCTTTCAGAATCCGCTCGATTTTGCCTTGCAACTGCGCTTCGGCGTTCTTCGTGCCTAGCTGACCTTGTGCAGAATGCTCAGACACGTCTATGGATAGAAGGTAACCGGCGCCGAAACGTCTTTTCAGAAACTCAGGAGATCCGCAGCATTCTAAGCGTCCTTTTACCATAATTGCGATTCTGTCACCAAGACGGTCCGCTTCATCCATGTAGTGAGTTGTTAAAAGAATAGTCCTAGAGCGAAAATTAAGTTACGCGTCTGGATCACAATCGACTTACCGATCTCTCTTATTTCTCTCCAGAAGCTCACTAATGGTCTGTCTTGCTCCAGGATCCATTCCGGCGGTTGGTTCGTCGAGCAGAACAACTCGACTTCCTCCGACAAGTGACATACCAACGCACAGTTTGCGTTTCATACCGCCGCTAAGGTTTCTGGCCAACTGAACAAGGCGTTACAGTAGTCATTAAAAGTTAAAGCCTCTCCTTACCTCATGTTTCTTTTCCATCAGCTCAACCTGCCTAAGAATATCCTCCACACTGTCATCGGCAGCCATGTCCGAACCTCTCTTCAGTCTTTGGAAGAACCTCAGATGCTCCTTGACAGTCAGGTAATCGAAGAGAGGATTAGTCTGTGGACAATATCCAATATTCTGTCTACAGTCGTCGAGATTGTCACCGAGTTCCTTATGACAGATCTTTACGGAACCAGTCGAGGGAGAGGTGATGCCCGAGATGACTGAGAATGTCGTCGATTTACCTGCACCGTTGTGACCAAGAAGTACCGTAACCTAAACAGCTAATTATCAAATAGTGTCATTTTCTGGAGAACTTACATGTCCTCTGTACGCTTTAAAACTCAGTCCATCGACAGCGCGTTCTCCATTACCATCCCAGACTTTGGTTAATCGGTCGACGCAGATATCGGCTTCGTCATGCGAGAAAGCTTGTTCGGATTCAATGTTAGCGGAATCGACGACGTCCTGACCGCCGTTCAAGTATTCATCTTCAACTACCTTTCGGCGATTCCAGAGCCACTAAAACACTTAAGTAAGGGCTTGCTGAACCATTTGATTTACCTTAATAAAATAAAGTGGCGATTTCCTAGCAGAGTCACCAATCGGGAACACATTATCCAAGTAAACTGTAAACAGACTCATCCAGACAACGTCCAAAATCAGCATAAGAAGCGCAAGGCCTACGGTAAACGTCGAAGAAGACCCATGGAACATGTTCGACCAGCCTATGTCCAAACCTGAAAATCAGCCAATACTACATGGTCCTCAAAAATATTATTATACCTCTCATTTCATAATCGCAAAGGGCATCCATAGCGTAGACAAACGCGTTGGTCGGATTCAGAGCTCGAACAATGCTCGGAACAACTTCTGATCTCGGAGGACCCCAGAAGGACATCGACGCCAGAGTCAAGACGAACCAGATAAGGGGGAGGAACTTCATGAGGGCAGATGAGGTGCGAATGAGGGAAGACATTAGGAGAGCGAAGGATACCACAGCGGCTGCGTAGAAGAGGATGCATATGGTTATCAAAGAGACGCTTGTTGTCTAAAAACGTTCATTGAGTTTGTTTGTTCATCTGCATATCCTCTCGCTTACCTTAGTTAACAACAAAACTGGGAAAAACGAGATCATCAACGGTACTGCAGCCTTCAGGAACCCAAGGACCCAATGCGAAAAGTGGAACATCGCAGGTGTGAGTCCCATTACTGCCAAGTAAGCCTTCATTCCCGACTCTTTCTCAGCCAGTGCAGCAGAAGCCGTATGGATCACCACAAACAGCAAGAAGACCGATGCGATTAGAGGGTAATTGGACATGATAGTCATGTACGCTTGGCTCAGATACGCTGGGGTGGGAGCACGCAGCAGGTTCAATGTGTCGGCATCAGTAGTCACGTTTGCCGAAGGTGCCATCTAAACATCATATTTGAACATATCCGCCAGCTACAGGAGAACCAACCGATATGAATACAGTATCTAGGGCCCTTTGGACAGAGATGATTCCGCTGCTCCAGTAAGCCGGATCAGGAGATAACTGATTGAGATCCCTTGGTGGAAGGTAGACGTTCTTGTCCCAATTCTTGTCGAGACGCCAGGATTTGGCCAATGAGGACATGTGGATGCTATAGGTGAATTTGGGAGGGTAGCTGGAGAGTTCGTCGATCACGACACCACCTAAAAAGTTGTGGTAAAAGTAAAAATAAATTAGCAATAACGAGTTAAATCTTACCAAAATACTTCAAACAAAGATTGACCACCTGTCCCTCGAACGTCGGCTGAGAATCGTTTTTCAGAAGCTCCATCATTTCCGATGTAGAATCCACTCTTTGCACAGGAATAAATGAGCTCCCTTGATTATTCTCCTCATATCTTGCCGAGAATTGTTTCATTAGAGAATCAGCCATGTCCGAAGTAGAGCTAAACACCGTAACTAGTATAATCTAATCCATAAAAAACATTTAAAACTCACTAATAGAGCATCGTAATCCCTGGCAATTTACAAGCTCGACGTCTTAACGCTCCTCCAGGCATATGAACGTCAATGTCCTGTTTACCTCCGTAGACGGCGAACTGACTGAAGCCAGTTGCTGAGGCAGATCCATCGGGAATGTGCTGAAAACATGGCCAAAATGAAACGACTCATTCTATTGCCAAAAAACGCTTACCTTCAACGCAAAGATGACAATAGGCAGAATAACAAGTGGAAGTCCCAGTTCGATAAGCGTGTAGAAGGGCCGTCTCCACATGACGGTCGCATTCTTGCGCATCAGAAGCGCGAACTGACGAATGTATCGTCGCATTGTGACGAGCGGAATGACGAGAACACTAATGAAAACTACGATTCCGGCCAATAGCACATCTAGAATCACGAAGACGACCATTAGATGGTGATCGCAAAATAGTCGAATAAGGCACGGCGGTGGCAAAAGTCGGCTTATGCGTCAAATCGGGAAAAACAGCACTTCGATACACGCGAAGCGATTCCGATTATTCCACAATTGACGCAATATTTACAAAACGATGAGTCACAAACACTAATAAAAATGATAACAAAAACCGAGATACCGTTTTGCTTATGTAATATTTCATACCAGAACTGTTTGTAAACGACATACATAATAAGTGCAAAAATCCAAGCGCCCAGCGATCCCACATACGTCAATTCTTAAGCTTTTAAGAGACAAGGCAAGGTTATGGATTTTTGATCATCTCGAAAAAATCCCGAAATTTCGGCGAACCCCTCACCTACCATCAATCTTAAATGGTCATGTAAATATGTAGATTTTGGATCATCCCCCATTACCGGGGTCGCTGATTCCACCAAGGCTGAAATCAGAAAACGCCCAGGGTTTCTGATATTCGAGGACTGGGCAGTACATTGCTACACTCGCGGCTGCTTGTTCCTCGACCTCGAAGTGCTATAAACCATTCATAAAATAACGAAAGTACAACAATTTATGCGAGATTTCGTGATTTTTATTTCGCGTCGCCAAGTTTGACAAAAGGTTAATTTTCTAATTTTCTCCGCTAAATCGCAATTGCTCTATAAGAACTCCAAGTCGGTGAATACGCAGCAACAGTCAGATTCGCATGATAATGCGAAAAAAACAACCGAAACAGCCAAGAGCCAAGTCGCGACTAGTAATGTACACCCTCCGGCTTATTACACTACTCGAATATTAGGAAATGCATTTTGATCAACTCAAAAAATCTTGCCTAGATAAATGCCTAGATACTGTAGATATTGTATTCGCGCACTGCAAGTAAATACTCAAATATCAGAAAACTTCGGCGTTTTGTGATTTCAGATTTGGAATCATCGAATGCCAAAATTGCAGAATTTTTCGAGTTGTTCAAAATCCATGACCGCACATGCAAAATACTGAAAATACTGCAAATAAATATAGCACATACATTCTGTTTTCTTATTTGATGTGAGTGGGTACGGTAGCAATTAATTTGGCGCTAACAAATTCCTGACGATGTCCTGACGATTTCCATACAAAATCATCGGATCTTGCAACGG
>KI644652.1:11756-22170 GCA_000505645.1 Steinernema monticolum
GTATTCATTACTACCGTACCCGCTCACATCAAATCAAAAAAAAAACAGTGTACTGTGAAATGCTGCAAACAAAATCCCAAAAGATAAAAAGAATTGTCAAAATAAAAAATTGCAGCGATTCTGAATAGGAAAGTCTCGACCACACACGATGCGCGTGTTCGTGCACTGCTATTTGCACTCCGTGCAGTGCAGACTTGAATGCGTTGAATTCTGCTCAGAATCCTCGGATTCTGGCAAATTAGCGGTCAATCGAAAACATAAATTTTGCGGAAAATCAAAATATATTTCGGGATCAAAGATGGCAAAAACAAAAATATAGAATCACCTCATTTGATCTCTCACTACCAATCAGCTGCTTCGGACGAGTCAACGTATTCAACGTAGTCAGCTACATCAATAGTGGATATTGTATGACCATTATCGCCTTATTATAAACATGACAACACGCAGCAACGTAGTTGTTGAGATCGATGAGGTGAAACGCGCAATGCAAAGGTTGTGAGGCAATGGAGGAAGGTAACCACGGTATTCGAAGAAAAGGTGGCAGGCATCCATGGGTGATGGAAGAAGGCAGTCTCATCAGTTCACTTTTTCACCAAATATTTAACATTCATTTCATAGAAAAGCCTTCTTTGAAAGGATTATTTCCCAAACTAGAAGCAGCAACGACCCAATGGCTAATTCCCAAGATAAGAAGTGGAATCGCGTGCACTTCTGGACAAAAATTTCCACGCGATAAGGAAAGCCTACCAAAAGCGATTGTTTGCATCGATTACATCCATCGTTGACGGTTACAAATGACAAATGACGAATCGTTGTAAAGTGTAAAAACGGCGGATTTACAACGGATTTATCGATAATAAAGCGGGGAGCTGGTTTTCGGTTGTGGGAGAGTTAATATAAACACCAAAAATCGGCACTACATAGAGGAATAAGGCAGAGAGTCACGTCAGTTGTACCAACAAGACATCATAAGCGATTCGTCATTGTGCAAATAGCGAAGAGTCGCTTCGAGTGTTTGGCAGCGTTTTTGTTAAAAAGAAGAGTCGTGTTTTGCAAAATAGGACGTAAAGGACGTGAAAACAAGGTAACGGATATACTGATCGGTTAATTCCCTTCATTTCTAGACACTTCAACCGTTAGTCTAAGTCTAAAAGCTCACACTACTTGTCTAAAGCAGCAGCAATCTTGTCAATAAAATAAAGAAAATTGCCTCGAGTCCAACTTATAATCGCTACGAAGTAAACAACGTTAGTCACGCTGCTTAAAATAACCTGTTTTTGCCGTAAAAATACAAAAAAACGAATTAGTAAAGATCAGAAAAATTCTATTGCAGAATCACGTTTCAAATATACAATTTTCTGTCTATATCTCACGCATACTGTAGTCATGCCGTTATAGTACAAATTCTCACTTTCTTTGACTGAATTTACAAAGTGTTACGAAGTGATTCAGCCCTGAAATCAAAAAACAGAAAATCACAGCTCAACGTGTGAATCATGCCTTCATTTCTTTGAACTAACAACAATACTCTATCCATACATACTGTAGGTTTACACCATTGACTTGAAAAGAGTCAGTTTTTAGCGCCATAAAAGTCAACATTTCTAATCGCATAATCAGGATTACGGGACAAAAATCATAAACTGATTAAACTATTGTGAAATGGACAAATTTAGTCACTTTTTAGGGGATGATATCATACGACTCAATGCAATCAATGCAATAATTCCATCCCAACAATTGTGTGTCATTGAAATGTCCGTAATTTGACCTAGATTATCCACTATTCTACCGCAATTAAATACACATAACAGCATCTATATTTGTAGGAAATATCGAAATAATATCGAAAAAAATAAAATACAGCCACGGGCCAGCTTCTCCTCTTCTCCTCACAACACGTCACCACGCTTAAACAGCGTTTCGAGGGTTCGAAATGTGATAAAATCAATTTTAAGCATTGCATAAGCTGCCGCAATTAAAATCCACGATTTCACTCCGTCAAAAGCCACATACTGACGAAATTCTCCTCATTTACATCCTTCTTTGGATCTGGACAAAAAAAATGAAATAAAAAAAATTTAAAAAGCATCATTTCTAAGCAAATAGGCACCAATAATACCTAAAACTACAGACCGTAGAGCTCAAGCAAGTCTAGTTGATCAGCTGACTGAACTACAAGCGCTTCAACAACAAACAAATCGATATCGACTTCCCCATCCCCCCCATCAGTCGCCCACAATGTAATCGGATAGGTATCAGCGTCCCAAAATCTAAGAAAACACGTCATGTCACGGCGTCAAAAATATCACAAATTCACGGCAGAATTCACGATGGAAACCCTGAAATCATGATTCATCGCGTCTTCTCTAAACAACAAAGTTTCCTCTTTTGGCAATCGCCAACCCTGTCACACACTACCTAAAATCGATCGGTCTTTCTGTGAGTCACACACAGCGGAATATCGTCACAGCGGAGGGCGACCTTCGTGTGTAATCGATAAATTCGCGGGGAAATCGTGTCAAAAAATGGCGAAGATTGGTGAATGACCGTTGTGCTGCTGCTGAGGAGATTACTGCCCGGTCAACGGCCGCCAATTGTCGTTAGAGACTGGGACTGGCGGCTGCTGCTCGATGTGACAGCGGAGGCGACCCAGCAGCCGCAATGTTGTTTGGTGGTTGGGAGGAGACGGATGGATGGACAAACAAATTGTCTATAGACGGAGAGAGAGTGAGGTGAGGTGGAGAGGTAAAGGAAACGCGTTGGCATGGCAATAATATGATGAGATAGATGAGTGTGCAAAGGTGGTTTTTAGGGCTAGTAGAATGCAATTTAGGTACAGGCTTACCAATTTGAGTTCAGAGTGAGACCTAGGTCGTCGCTGCTGACTTAAGCTGACGTTATGAGGCTTATTAGCTTATCTTATCCAGAATGACGGTTTGTCATGCTACTGAATTGTCCGCAAAGGTGGTTTTTAGGGTCTTTAGAATTCAGCCGACTGAAGACCACCAGGCTTAGACGCTAGGGCTTCACTGTAGAGTTAAGCCAACGTTATCAGGCTTATTAACACTATAGCCACGGTTGTTCATGCTCCTGAATTTTCCGTTACTGAATTGTGAGCCTTGAAGCTCTTTAGAATCCAGCTGATTGATGTAAAGGGTCGTTCTCATCTAACTCTTTATTTTTTTTTTAATAAATTACAACTCTGCATTCTCTCCCTCCTTTAACAAAGGAGCCATAGCCCCCACAACGCCATCTGACTTCTCTGCTCCATTCTTTAGCACCGTAGAAGTTCCATTCTCTCTCGGTGCTTTCTCCTTTGGCTTTCCAAGAATCTTCTCGAAGAACATCGATTCCAAATGGCCTACAGGCACTTCAAAGGCCAAACTAAGGAAGAAGGCCACAAAATAGGAGACGATTACTGATCCCGCGAAGATTGTAATCATCTGATAGGTGGTGGTGAAGTGGAAGGGATGTGGTCTACTGAAGTTGTAGAGTTGTAGGAGGATTGGATGGATAAGATAAGCGCAGAAAGTGATTCTGCTAAGGGGGATGAAGGCTCTCCAGCTGAGGAAGCGATTTACCGGTCCTGAAGAGGTAGGAATCGATAGAAATGGCGGAGAAGAGAGACTTCAACGTACCTCCATAACCGTTAGCACAGGCGAACGTGACCCAACCCAAGGATACAGCATAGGCTGGTCTTCCAAAGAGCACGTAGGCGATTCGATACCACAAGGAGATGTCCCCCGTGAGGGCGTAGTTGTACAACCCGAATACTGCATAGAGCCCCATCAAGGTGGAAACAGTCCAACCGAGAGCCACTTGTTTCTGTAATAGCTCACATGAGACGGATAGACAAACAAACATACAGCTGTGAGTTTAGCCTTCATATTGCACTGGAACAGAGCGTAACCTGTAAGGATTCCCGTAATGTAAGGTCCACATCGGACGTATGGCTTAACGTAGACGTCATTCCAGTAGTCGTTCAACACGGAGACACTGAATACGATCTCGGATTACGGTAGATGTGCAGAAAACCCACATTGTAAGTTTTGTAGTGAGTAAAGGCGCTGGAGGGTAGTCGTAGGCTAACATAATCGCTAATTTGGTGCATGCCGAAGCGACAATAAAGCCTAAGGCTCCAGCCACGCCGATGTTCTTCAACCTAAACAGGGTTCTGAGTTAGTGTGCTGAAGGGTTACGGTACTTGTAGAGCATAATGATGAGAACGGGCGAGAAGATGTGGAATTGCATGTCGTTAGCCATGTACCATGTCCATCCCATGCACTAAACAAAGACTACGTTCTTGTTATAGTTTTCAGCTACCGTACCCCATCTCCTGTTAGTGGTAAGAAGTTGTTCAGGTAAATAAGGTTGGCCCAGTAGCTGGTACGACAGAATTGCCGTTCAATTGGTCTCCAAAAGGGTCCATCCGAGACGTAGGTGAAGAGAGTTACCATAAGACCCATTATTACGACGTAGACTGGTGTTAACCTAAACGCATCGATACCGTAACCCGATGAGCAATATTATTACCTAAGATAGCGTCTAATGTAGTAGAGTAACCACATTCCCGGACTAAACAGAGATCTTGTAGCGGGAAATTTCTTAAAAAATAGGAAACACGTCAGCATTCCACTGAAATCGTTACAGATACGGTACAAAAGTCAGGGTTACGGTAGGATACCTCAAATAGAAGAAAGAATCCACTGCAAGAGGCGCTTGAACGATGATTTGATTGTGAAAGTACTTGGGGAAGCTTTGGAGGGTCGGAAAGAGGTTATCTGAACAACCCTGGATAAGCTACAGTAGGGGTAGGGGGTACTGTACCTGTGGTCATGCTAGAGCAAATGTAGTAGTAGGTATGACCGAGAATAATCCAAGCCATGCTAAGTACTCGAACTCCGTGGAGACAGTGTATTTGATCGTCTCCTTTTGTCGTTTTCAGAATGCTTTTTCCGTTTGTGTACATTGAGAAGGCGAGTAGACATCGCACGAACCAGCCTAGAAGGTCGTAAGATTAAGCCTAAGGGTTCTTAAACCTAAAGGTTGCTAAGCATAAGCCAAAGGGTTCTAAGTCTAAGCTTAAGGCTTCTTAAACCCAAGCCTAAAAATTCTTAACTTAAACATAAGCCTAAAGGTTGCTAAGCCTAAGCCTAAATGTTCTTAAGCCCAAGCCTAAGGATTCTTAAGCCTAAGGCTAAGGTTTCTTAAGCCTAAGCCTACGGGTTCTTAAACCTAAGCCTAAGGGTTCTTAAACCTAAGCCTAAGGGTTCTTGAGCCTAAGCCTATGGGTTTTTAAGCCTAAGCCTAAAGGTTGCTAAGCCTAATCCTAAGGGTTGATAAGCCTAAGCCTAAGCCTAAGGGTTCTTAAGCCTAAGCCAATGCAATGTCATGACCCTTTACTCACTTTGTCCCTCTTGAAACTTCCTTAAAGCCGTTCTGTCCTCACTGAGGGGTCTGATCTCCTTCTGATAGACAATGTAGTCATAGAGCGATGCGAAGATCATCACGACGGCGATGAAACCGACAAAGAATCTGCAAAGTGAGGGTTCTTATCGGTCGCTCTTATCAATCAATCACATTGACACTTACAACATGGCCATCGATCGCGAGTCGTTCGACATGCTCGATTCCGGACGATCATTGCGGCAAACAACTTCCACATTACAAACGAGCTTCTTTCCCGCAGCGGATTCGATGGATTCATACACTAAATACACGGTGATATTCATAGACTACAGTAATCTTTGCTCTTTGAATTCGTCACTCTTATCTTAATTGACATGTTTCAATCAAAGAAGGCGATTGTAATCGAGTGATTTGCACAATTTCAGAGCATTGAGAAACGTTCCAAACAAAAGTAGCGATTGTAAACCCAATCGACGTGAAACGTTTCATTGAAACAAGGCGATTGTGATCGAAAAGAATAAATGTGATTTGAATAATTTCAGACTGTTATGAAACGTTTCAAACAAAAGTGGATATTGTAATCAAAGCAATTTGATGTGAAACGTTTCAGTCAAACAATTTTTTTTTTCAGTTTTTGCAGTGAAATGTTTCAAACAAAAGTAGCTACTGTTGGTTTGTAACATTCCACAGCAGTTTGAAATTGTGAAGATCATATTGTTCCTAGACTACAGTAATCTTTGCTCTTCCAAATCGTCATTTTTATCTCGTTTGGCTTCTGGATTCTGATTCTGAAACTCACAGAACTGCATAATCTTCTTGACATCGTACTCCGTACACGTGTCCGGAGTGCAAAGCCCGTAATTCAACAGAGGGAACATATCGAAGCACTTGTAATCGTCTTCGCTCCAATCGTTCTTGTCAGTCTGCGACGTCCCCCTTAATCTTCGAGATAACAACTGGTAAAAGTCACTCGCTCTCTGTGAACTTACGAACAATGCGCGGTGATGTTGGGTTTAGCACTAGAAGACGACGCAAACGATTTGAGGGGATTATTGCGATTGTAGGGTTGGAAATGAGCCATACAATACTGTCCATTCCATTTTTGACTGAAGATGTTCGGTTAGGAATGAAATGGAGGGGTAAACATACCCTTGACGGTTCTTTTGGATTGAAATCTTTCGACATGTGTGCCATGATCCAATCCATAGGTTATTACCGCCTGTGACGGCTGCTGGGACTTTGCCCATTGCATCGATCACTGAAAATGATCGAAAAGGTCAAAAATCACTTCGTTTCTTTATCATGCTCATGTGTAAACCTCATTTTACGACTTTCGCCGCAAACAGCACAAATGATTGACATATTGACAAAGCAGGCGAGGACTTTGGACCCCGTAACATCAATTACAAACAAATTGTTTACCCATTGAACTACACTACATCTTTTAGTGTAGTTTGATGTCGGAAGGGACCTTTTCAAGAACCTTTAGCATCTTGAAGTTCTTCCACCCCTCTGAACCCTAAGTGAATTAAAATTCCTTTCCCAATTTTTTAAAAAGACACTCGATCACTTCCGCAAAAAAAAGAAAACATTCCTCGCCTCGTCGGAAACTTTGGACCCTTTCGAACTGTGTGTTATCGCGCGCGTCGTTCGGTGCAATAAAAACACACGTGTTTGCAACACACTCACTCCGCTAAGAAACCAATAACCAACCAACCATTGAAGATCCATTGATTCTGCGAGAATTCCTGCTTGTAGCTGGCGGTGCATGAGCAATTCGCGCATTTGTCTCTGCGTTCAACCGTTCGCGCGTACTTTATAGCCGTCCAAACAAAGTGTGACAGGTCGGCTAGACAAGGCGCCGACACGTCGTAGTGGCTAAGAGGCTCCAGAAGTCCGAGGATTCGGTTCAAGTAGTCAGTTTCGCCAAGTTGCACGGAATCGATCATTTTGCGTTCGGACGAGGAGAAGAAGTGTCGGAAGATGTCGAGATCGAGAATTAACTGCATCTCGGAGTCGTGCATGAATTCCGAGATCATCGAACTAAGGATGGAGGCTTCTTCATCGTCGTAGAGACCGTCGTCTGCATGACTTTGCGGTTCCAGGGCAGAGGAGCTCAGCGCCGCAAGTACGGTAAGCAGGCAGATGAGAGTGGGTTTCGGTATTAACATCGTTGTTGGGGAGGACAAGGCATTCGATCTGGAACGATATCAGATCAGAGCGATAGTTAGGTAACTGGAAAAAATGGACGAAAAGCGCGTAAACAGACATAAATCAAGGAAATAGAAGATCAGGTTTTAGTAGGCTTTAGGCTTGAGTGAAGCAACCCATCACCCTAGAATAAGGGCCTAAATGGCCAGTTCCAGCTTCACAGACCTTCAGCTCAGGCTAAGCAGATCCAAAAATAGGCTTCTGACAGTTTTCGAAAGCGATAATTTCTAAAATGATTAATCAAGAAATAAATCGATTCTACCCTCCTCCAGGAGTCAATCACGGACGCCATGCGAACCCAAGCAACGACCGTCCGCCCTCCGCTGCGTCGAAACGCGACTACCGACAAACGAACCGACTGACGAACGATCGAACCGATAGACAGACAGACAGCATCGGTTTGGGGCGCGTCGGTCGACGAAAAAACGGCGGTCGAAAGAGATAATGGGACGAAGATGAGGTGCATGCGGCGGCGATGCCGACAGTGACAGTACGACAAATTTGTGGTCGTGTTGTGCATGACGGACGGACGAGAACGGAAGGGAGAGTAATTAGGAAGTGAGTGGAGGGCGAGAACGTCTCCCACCGACCGTGACCCCACACGAAGGTGTGACGACATGATCCGCTGAGGGAAGGGCGAAAGGAACGTCTCGAGAACGTGGTGAATCAGTGAGAGTGAATCAGCTGAGAAAAGCGTGCAAAGGAGCTGTCGGAGGGGGAAGGGAAAGGAACACATGTGCTGGGTAGGAGAACGGGTTGTTTGAGTTGAAAAGGTCACTTTTCTTAATTGATCTTTGGCATTTTATCCGAAAATACCCTTTTTGTGTTATTTTGGATTACGGTATCTCTGTTGAACTAACTACGGTAATGAAATTTGTATTTATTTATTCGCATTTTTGACAGAAATGATTAAAGATAGCTTTCACTTGTCGGGAAGGATTCTGGACCTTTCCGAAAAGCTTCTCAGCACTGGCTTTATCCACTGAAGTCAAACTGTCCAGAATCTCCATTAAGACGGAGACATTGTTTTTTTCAGCAGCTTCAGTCACAATTCTTTTTACAATTGGACAATCAGACGATGGGTTGAGTCCATTGAAAATCGAATGGAAGAATGTGAGAAGATAGTCGTTCTTCTTAGCCATGTAATCGATGTAATGCTTCTCATCTGCTGCCAGCGCCTCGTAAAGAGCCTTCTTGTTGAGCTCCACACCCGCATGGATCGCTAAAATCAGGAATTTAGCCTTTGGCATCGACTTTTGGAGATTCAAAACGGTTTGGTTGACGTCGATTTGACCGTTTGGCAGAAGAGCGATTTTGTCGGTTGTAAGGGCTTGGAGGGTGGTGTATCGCTGGAATTGCAGTTTGAAGAGAGCAAATGAGATTTCAAAGTTGTCCATTCGCTTCTGGATCGTTGAAGGCAGCTCTCTATGGTAGATTAGCTGCGCCGTAGTGCTGAGCTTGATGAGAGCTTCGTCGAAGAGAGAACGGGGAGCGATCATGTTGAAGAGTTGATTTGCAGATTTCAGGTGATCATGTTAGGCATCTGGGTCTTATACATATGCGTAAAAGCAATGCCCAAACTAGCATTGCTTTTGATCAAACGTAAAATCCAATTTGAACAAAAAAATGGATCATTACCAATGGAATGTTGCTTTGCTTTAAATTGCTTTGCGAGAACAGTTATTCTCGGTTGTTACTACGGTAGACCTAAGTACCAACCTACTTCATTATTTCGCCAACCTGCTCGTCAAAGAAGAGCTCTCCGATGTCGTCTTTAAAGGGACACGGTAACAGATTTTGAATCATCTCAAAATTTCTTGACATTTCGGCAAACCCCCCATTTTCGGTGTCGCTGATTCGAAATCTGCAGTCAGAAAACGTCTACGCTTCCTCATATTCAAGGACTGAGCATTAGTACGAGTATGAACTTTACAAGTAGTGACATAGCTGGTTTGGTTGTTTCTGGCACTTTCGTGCAAATCTGACTGTTGCTGCTTGTTCCCCGACATCGAATTGGTATAAATTACGTATTAAATAAAAGTACAACAGCGATTTAACCAAAAAAAATAAAAAAGCGAGAAATGACCAAATTTCGAAAATTGTTGAAAAATGTAATTTTTTTATTTTTCTCGGTTAAATAGCCGGTGTACTTTCATTAAATGCCTGAATGATACCAATTTGAGATCGGGGAACAAGCACCAACAGTCAGAACTGCACGAAACTGTCAAGAACCAACCAAACCAGCCATGTCGCGACTAGTAAAATTCACACTCCGTACTAATGCTCAGTCCTCCTCGAAGATGAGGAAACGTAGACGTTTTCGTAGACGTAGACGTTTTGCATATTTGGAATCAGCGACACCGAAAATGGGGTGTTTGCCGAAATCTCAAGAAATTTTGAGATAATTCCAAATTCATGACCGTGTCCCTTTAAAGTCGAAACGCGTTCGCTGAGATTGAAGGGTAGTGTTCAAATAACGAGCCTCGGGCGCCGTCCAGGTCGCCGGTGAGTTTGTTCGTAGTTTGGTATCGAGTTGCTGAGAGATCTCCCTATCTATTGCTATTTTGCTATCTCCCTCTATAATAAAAAAAGAGCGAAATGATGTTGTTTGAAGCAAACGCTGACAATCGTAATGTATCTTCTACATGAACATTTCTTTCAAAAATCTTTCAAGAAAAAAAATTCCTGAATGAGTGGCGCATATTCGTTTATTCATGAATCGTTGTATTTACAAAGTGCTTATTATAAATATCCCTCATTTCACTTCTTACTTGCCTCCTTGATCGGC
>KI644698.1:3629-15327 GCA_000505645.1 Steinernema monticolum
TACTAATTTGCATAGCAGAGACCAAATCAACAGAGATGTAACTTGTCTTCAAATTTTCAACACTTATATAACTAACAAGAAGTAGTAAGTTCCGTTGCCCAAAAAACCATGTTTGACTGCTATACTACGCAGTCTAAACCACATAATTTGGATCGGTCGACTCAATTTAGACACAACATTGTCATGTGATGTGCTCCCTGTACGAAAAAAAAATTCAAATTAGGTTAACATGGACGATAACATCTGAACAACAAGCCACGATGTTGAGTCGTCCGATAGAATCTCGTTTATCCGAAGCGTTTAAATTCGTTCTTTTTTATCTCAAAACTTTGTTTACATGTTGTCAGCACAATCCATTAAAATTCCTTGCATGATTCACTTCCAATTAAATACTTAAAGCTAAATTTAAACGTTTAAGAGCGTTATTCTTATTTCATGGATAACTAAAAGCCTACAACAAGTCAACAACAACAACTAGAAGTCAGTTTAACCCCACAAACGAACGGTGCGTCCTGGTTTCTCAGATTCTACAACGAATAGGCATAAAATCGCTCAAAAGTTTTTTTTTAAAGATGACGTGATGAGATTTCATAAATTGTGTTATAAAAAGACGACGTTATACATGGTTGTGACGTGATCAAGTAGATAAAAACCAAAGAAATGTCTGTAAAGCAACGTGTGCGTTAGATCTGGATGGTTCTTTTGACAATGCCTGCAAAAGAATTTTATTGGAACGTAGTCGTTACAATGCAGGAGCATATTTGATTGTAACCTCCAATGTCAACAGCAAACCGTTTGTCTGCATAAGGCAGCATGAAAGCTGATCAGAGCTGAGAGCTGACAAGTGGAGAAGCGTTTTGTGCGTACAAAATCCTACTCGAAGCTGAAGAAGAATCTAATAGATCACATGGCTGTTACGTTTAGTCTAAGTTTGGGCAGTGAGTTGACTACGAACAATACTCGAACAAAGCATTTTGCTGTAATCAATCCAAGTGAAAGTCATACAACGAATTGCCTGTATCAGTTGTTTTGCAACGAATTGTACCAATTAAAGATTAAAGTCTTGCAGCGATTTGCCTCTACAAATTAAGGTCTTGCAACAAAGAACGTGCAACAAGCGTGCCAACCCCAAACCAACTACACGGAACAAAAGTTGCGCGGTAATTGCGCTGATGCCTCAAATGTGCAGAATTTTTTGGGGGATTTTCGTCGAGTTGTGCCCCAACGTCCCAACATATCGTGTTTACTTCGAATAATGTATGCTTTGTGAAAGTGATCTTACGCAAAGTGTTGTGCAATGTTTTACAAAAAAATATTGTTGGTCTTTCAGAGTTCAACTGTTTGAAAGCACTTTCCATTCTATTGTTTAGTGATTTTTAAAGTCTCTCCGCGTACAAGACTGTCCATGTTGCTTTTCACATTGCCACGAAGACATAATCTGCGTGAACAGTTGGTAGTAAAACGGATAACCCAAATTTTAAACGATAACACCGTTTCGCCGATCGTTTCAGACCACTGCGCCACGATTGATTTGTTTTCATTTCTTGAAATCACCTCGTAAAACCGTTTTTTCTTAAATCAGTTTCTCCCACGCACCGGCAAACCATGTGTTGTCGGATTTTTCTGCTTCAATTTGTACTCGTGTTCTTATTGAAAGTGCAACCGTCCGTCACGCTCAGCAAACCGCCGGTCAAATCGGAGAAAACTGGCGTCGTCGACGTCACCTATCACTGGGGTAAGTGGCCGCCGTCGACAACCAACGTGTGGTGTCGTGGAACTTTGCAAGTAACATCAAATTTCGTGTTTAGAGTCTCGATCGGTTGAGTGCGAAAAAACGTTCGGAGTTAGCAGCGACGTTTCGCAATGTGCCCTTCGGAGTGACAATAAAAATACCGTATTCGGAGAAGGTTGCTACGACGAGTTCGTGCCGACGGTAAAGAACATTCGGAATCTCTGTCCACTGGACTGTCATAACGCAGACGAGAGCACGATTCTCGGCAAATCGCCAACGAATAACCATCGCTGCAGTCAGTTTTTCAATTACGGCATCGTCAAAGTAGCGAACGAGGTTTTCTTGTGGCGTAGCGGTACGTGTCTCAACGCAACCATTTCCTTCCAAATTCGCTGTGGTTTCCCATTCGCCGCGCCGTCGGTGCCCGGTCCGGAAAGTTTTTTGACAATTATATAGACTCGTAATCTATTCCCTTTCATATATACATAAAATAAACGTTTGACAAGAGGTCTCGTTTACGCAGCGAAACGGGTAAAACAGGTTCGTTCGGTGTCGCGTTGCCCCCTTACTCGCGCCTCAGAAGAACGTCTCGAACGCCCTTCCACAAAAAAATACGAACAAGGACTCTGACTGGCGACGTTCTCCTCTGCTGCTGTGAGACAAATATATGCAAAAAGCCTTAGTTCGAGTGATATTCATTGTGACAGGAGTAGCTATACTTGGAGAGGAACTTGTTGAGAAAACGATTGTGTTCGAAAACTTCTTCCGAGTTAGGAGGATCAACCCAATTCGAAGATCCCATTAGCGGCTCTCTTTCATCGTTGATCGGCTAAAGGAGCTAATCATATTAAGAGATTTACCCACATACTCGCGTGCGCGAGAGGGAGAGTGGCGAACATTTTTCTCCTTTTTTGCTTTGCACAATCAGTTTAAGGCGACGCTGTTTTGGAACAAACAAGTTTTTATTAAGTTATGACAACGAAGAGTGAGTGTGGAGAACATCATAGAGCGACGACTCAGTAAACCGAACCAAAGAAGGTATTAACGGCTTACGGGCGTGCACGCGTTTGATGTTTCATTTGTGAAGAACACGACAGCGAAACGACAAGTGTTATGCTCAACCGGTTCCAGTCCGAAAAGCGGTTATTTGAAATTATAATTAATAAGTTTCCTTTACAGAGAAACCTCCAACGACGCTTCTGTTTTTATTCGGAGGAAAACATGCCTTCCAGGCATAATTTAACATTACAATTTTCAATAAAAAAAGAACGTTTCTTATGTAACAAATAAATAAACCAATAGGTTCGACGAATTGTGACCTTGGCGGCACCTACGCTAAAGAGCCATGCGCTCGTAAAAATACAATAAAACCAAAAGAGGTACAGTAAAAGTTTCCTGTTCCGTTTCATTCAAAAGTACGAGTAACCTTAGCACTGTGGTAATGAGATTTTTTTTGTGATCTTGGGGTCATTAAAAAATTAAGAACGTTTACAGCAATGTCTGCAAACTGGAGGCGGAGGAGGTCGTCTAAAGAAGCTTAGTATTATTGTAACGATATTCGACAAGGCTGGAGATACCGCCCCCACTGGCCTTAATACCAGTTTTGCTGTCTGAGCTCAGTGAGGTCGTCAAGAAAGGGAAACATCCCCGATTTCCTATAAAAGAAGCTTGACGACCTGCAACAGATTGTCAGTTCGTCTTCTTCGTTCTTTTCAGAGAAGTACATACCATGAACAGCCGTTGGCTTCTCCTTTTGGCCTTTTCGGCACTCGTTTCAGCCAAGTCTTGTGAGTTCCCAGATCATTAGTATGTAGTCTTTATTTGGTCATTATTTCAGTGCACAAACGCAGCAACGGCTACGGGGATGAAATCGTCACACCGGCTCCTGTCCCTACCGATCAGTCTTACGGTGCTCCAGTGGAACAAGCCGCTGCTCAAGTGTCCCAGCAGGTCTCTCAAGTTGCCGCTCCTGTGCAAGCTTCTGGCTACCGTAAGAAACGTGCTGCCCAAAATGGATATGGTGATGAGATTGTGACTCCCGCTCCCTCGGCCTACGCAGAACAGTCATACGGTGCTCCTGCTCCCGTTGAACAGGCTCCCTCCCCTGTTGTACAGTCAGCCCCCGCCAACCCTTCTCTCGTGCAAGCCTCTGGCTACCGTAAGAAGCGTAGTGCACAAAATGGATACGGCGACGAAGCTGTGAGTCCTTCTGCCCCAGCAGCCCCACGACAATCTTATTCGGCACCTGTCGAACAGGTCCCAGCTGCCGTCGTACAACAAGCTCGTGGTGATCCCCCAGCTTCTGTTGTCGCCTCTGGATACCGTAAGAAGCGTAGTGCACAAAATGGATACGGCGACGAACTGGTCACCCCCGCCGCTCCAGCTTACGGAGAACAATCGTACGGCGCCCCTGCTCCCATGGAGCAAGCCCCTGCTCCAGTTATTCAGCCTGCTCCTGTCGCGCCTGCTCCAGTGCAAGCTTCTGGTTACCGTAAGAAGCGCGCCGCTCAGAATGGTTATGGAGATGAGCTCGTTATCCCGACTGCTCCGACTTACGGTGAACAATCTTACGGTGGACCCGCTCCCGTAGAGCAGGCCCCAGCTGCTGTATCCCAGCTTATTGCTGTGTCCGCTCCCGCTCCAGTCCAGGCTTCTGGATACAGAAAGAAGCGTGGTGCCCAGAACGGTTATGGCGATGAGCTTGTCACTCCATCGGTCGGTGAGCAAGGTTACGGTGGAGCACCTCTTGTCGAACAAGCTCCCGCAGCTGTTGCCCAACCAGTCGCTGTCTCAGCTCCTGCGCCAGTCCAAGCTTCTGGCTATCGCAAGAAGCGTGGTGCACAGAACGGATACGGTGATGAGCTCCTAACACCGGCAGTGCCTAATGTAAATGAACAACCGTATTCGGTCCAGGCTGAACAAGCACCTGCTCAGGTCGCTCAACCGGCTCCATCTGCGCCAGCTCCTGTTCAAGCATCCGGATATTAGCTCCCTCTTCTGGTGTTAATCCAAGCATGATTCTCACTTTTGTATACTGCCGAATGTAAAGTTTTAAAGAAATAAACGCTTTTTGAACAAAACTGTGTTTGAGTCCAATAATCTAGAAATGGCTCGAAAGCGCATTTCTCGCCTGGATCAAATTGTTATTAATAATTCTAAGCGTGATGTATCTAATGTCTATCCCAAGTGGTTGGTTTGCAACATTTGGTTATAGTTAAAATAAGCCGTCGGTGCAAAAAATTGAAAAGCATTTAAAATGCTGCTCCCTTGCTACTATAACTCTAGTGCTATTCGGTCGAATGCCGGTGCAGAAATGTCCTATAACCTTTTCGTACCTTTAAGCGGCACCTGGAGATGGTAATAGTTAGGAAGACGGCGGTTCAATATATTTCTAAAAGATTGATATTATCAAACTAACTTTGCTTATTGATTCACTTTATTTCTTGTTTCCATGGTTCTCATAAGTGTACGTCAGAGATTCGCTGCATTTCGATATTTGATTCTGTGAATTTTGCAAAGAAACGGAACGATAGTGATCTTTTGCAAGGCTTTGGACATTTCTGTTGCAGGGGCTGAACTCTCAAAGCGCTCATCTTTGAGCAACTAATTGTTCACATGTTCGTTTTCAAATTTAAAAATAAATAAATTGACGGAGTTGAGCTTCGCATGCCGAATATTGTTTTCCTATGTGATCGGTCGAAGTTGTCGATATTAACGAGTATCTTCTTTCAGATGCTCCGGCTATTGGGTCACAATGCCGTGCGAGCACAATGTCGCAACATCACAAACCTAGCGTCGACCAGTCAACTTCTCGTCCGTGCAGCGAAAGGTCTACGTTGCGAAGCTGAATCGCGAAGATCCATCCTCTTTAAGATGGGCAATCAAACACCTCGTGTCTGTGGATATTACGTCATGTAAGCTGAAGGGTATTGGTCCGTGCTGAGTATTCTGTTTTGTTTAGATTTCCCGTTATTCCCGATGAAACGGTCGAGAACAACACATTTTTTGCACGAATGAATTCAACAAAAGCGTATAGACATGGTGGAAGGCGTCACCCGTCGCCTATACGACATCCATCAGGATCTCCATTCTATAATCGTAAGATGGCTGAGAAAAATGTCAATTCGACGAAGGCTAATTCTTCAGGGGGCAGCGATAATGAAGAGAAAGGTGCACATTTAATTTACCTTTTTGAATGATCAGTGAGTGTTTGCAGATAATGAAAATCAGAAAAGCGATAAGGATAAAGAACGTGAAGAGTATCTAGATCGGATGAAGAAGGTTTTTGCTTTTTCGTTGTTTGTGTATGGTGTGTTGTACATGATTACCAGTCAACAAGGTGATAACCAGGCGAAGATTGTTGATACTACCTGGAGTGATTTTGTCAATCGTCTCTTACCCACAGGGCAGGTTAGGGTGAATACGGTCAAGTTCTGAATGATTTGTTGAATTTAAGGTTTCGAAGGTTATTGTTTTTCCAGAACGCGATGTAGCAGTGATATACATGTATGCGGGAGCGAAGTCGCTTAGTGGCGAAAATGTTGGTAGCCATTAAATGCATTGTTAGTGTGCTTATTTTAGCTTAACGCTATTTACAAAATGGGAATCCCCAGTTTAGCAAGATTTGAAACCGAAGTGCGAGCTGCTGAATTAGCTATAAATCTACCACCGGAGCACTGGACTCAAGTTGAATACCGTCGTTTGGAAGGATTTGCTACTATGTTGACGATCGGCTTGCTAGCTATTCTTTGCGCTGGACTTTACTTCTTGTTCAAACGGGTGAAGATTTCATTCAATATGACCGATATGATGGTATAGCGATTTTTTTATGTTCCCCATAACGTCAGATATCACTATTTAGCACAGTATGACGAAAACAAAGTTTAACATTATCGACCCTCACAGCAAAGGAGAAAAGCTAAAAATCAAATTCAAGGACGTCGCTGGTTTGAAGGAAGCGAAAGTGGAAATTAGCGAGTTTGTAGATTATCTTCGTAACCCAACCAAATATGTGGTGATCGACAAAGTTTTTTTTGCGTTTTCTAAATGCTTCTTTAGAGCCTTGGGGCTAAACTTCCGAAGGGTGCTTTGATGACGGGTCCACCAGGATGCGGTAAAACTCTCCTTGCCAAGGCGCTAGCAGCTGAATCGTCGGCTCCATTCATTTCCATGAACGGAACTGAATTCATCGAAGTTATTGGAGGTTTGTTTTGGCTCACAAACTTGTGTATTGTTTTTGTTTAGGTTTGGGAGCCTCTCGGATCAGAGCGTTATTTAAGGAAGCGAAGGCTCGAGCTCCCTGTATTATTTATATTGATGAGATCGACGCAATAGGTCGTAAACGTAGTGAAGGAGGCGGCGGTGGCTTTAGTGGAAGTAGTGAGGAGGAACAGACTCTCAACCAATTGCTTGTAGAAATGGATGGTATGGACAGTGCGCAAGGAATCATCGTGATTGCTAGTACTAACAGACCAGATATTCTTGATAAGGTAGGAAATAATCATCCGCTTGGTTATGTTTACATTTTATTTTTTAAGGCCCTTATGCGTCCCGGACGATTCGATAGACATGTTACTGTTGATCTTCCAACTGTAATCGAACGAAAAGAGTTGTTCGAATTGTATTTGAAAGCCATAAAACTAAATATCCCCATTAATCAATATTCGCAGAGACTATCACAGATGACGCCTGGCTTCAGTGGTTAGTGTATGCAACTTTGAAGCATGAAGCAATGAACGGTTTTTAATTAAGGAGCTGATATCGCTAACGTTGTGAACGAGGCGGCAATTCGTGCCGCAACTAACAATGAGAAGATTGTTACCATCAGTGACTTAGATTTCGCTCTTCAACGAGTTCTTGCTGGACCGGAAAAGCGCAGTAAAGTTTTGGTGAAGGAAGAATTGGAGACGGTGGCGTACCACGAGTCCGGTCACGCGTTAGTTGGTTGGCTACTCGAACATACAGATGCTTTGTTGAAGGTATCAATTGTTCCCAGAACAAGCGCTGCTCTCGGGTTTGCTCAGTATAGTCCTAAAGACCGCAAACTGTTTACGAAGGAAGAGGTAAAATACCATTCGTTGTTTGTGAACTATAAATTACAATCGTTTTTCAGCTTTTTGATCGTATGTGCATGACTCTAGGTGGAAGAGCCGCTGAAAACATAAAGTTTGGTCGAATAACATCGGGTGCAGAAGACGATCTATCCAAGGTAACGAAACAGGCCTACGCCCAGGTGCAGATTTATGGAATGAGTTCTACTATTGGTCCTCTTAGCTTCCGTCCTTCCGCTGGAAATGAGCGCTCTTCCCAATTTCAAACGAAACCCTATAGCGGGAAGATGCAGGAGATGATGGATAGGGTAAACTGACTCTTCGATACAGCGTCAAAGTTTTGTTTCAGGAGGCATCGGACTTGGTCTCTCATGCATACTTCTTCACTGAGAACTTGATACGTGATAACATTGATAAATTGGAGACGGTATGCCGGAGCTCTATGTATAACTATTTAATAAAGTAACTTTTAGATCGCTCAACAGTTACTTGCTAAAGAAGTTCTGGGGTACGACGATGTGAAAAAACTCATTGGACCACCACCATTCGGAGAAAAAAGCGTTGTAGAACTGGCCGAGCAAGTTTTGCCTGATCCCCCTGGTGAAGAATAGGACTTGTTGTGTATTGTTTTGTACATAGCGAACGCACCGTTGCCATCTCAACATAGTTATGACCTTCTAATGTTCTACTTGTAACAAATTTTTAAATCACCCATATGCACTTATATCATTTGCAACAAAACCAGACCTAACAATAATACTAGAAACTCAGATGGTGTTTTCTGTATGTACACTGTTGGACGAGGTATTTAGTTTAATGCATTTACGTAAATGTACACAGTTGGAAGGGCATCTTGTTTGTTTGTCTCTTATTTATTTGCTGGTTTCCGCGGGCGATTTTGATATCGAAATATAAATTTTCTTCTCAAACAAAATATACAAACAGACTAGGTGGAAATGGAAAAATGACCAAATCTTCTTGCCAAAATTGTTTCTCGATATGATCATCTTTTATCAGTTCGTATCCCAAAAGATACATGGTGAGGCTGATGACCAGAGGACTACATAGCAATGGTTTGCACGTCATCACTGATGAAAGCACGACTGACGTGTCCAAACTTTATTGCAAACAAAATTGCATATGTGAGACAACTCCTTCCAAATCATAGCATTTTGTCTAGACTGAAATGGGTGACGAGGCAGTGCGACAACGATCAGCGGATCTTCATGGGACTTCATCATTCGAGAAAACAGATCATTCCAATCACATCATTCACGAAGAATTTGTACGTACATAGTTGGAATGATATCGTGACAAGACCTTGCTTTCTTGGTGAGTTCGCATCGTGCAGTAAATGATTGTAGTTAGTATTCAAGTAAATACTTGTTACAGTTATTGTTGTGACTGTCTTTTTTACAACTTTTAAGAAAGCGGAGTTGCTATTTTGTTTAGCGTGCTACTTTTTGGAGCGACTTCTTCACCTCTGTGTTCAAAGGTCAACTAATGAGAACTGTTTCTGTTCCCACATTTGAGCGCCGAATGATCGCCGAAATCCTGTCAGATTTGAGCGATCTTAGAACAACATTGTCTCTGCACGCGTATCGACAACCGGAATCTCGGAATGGGAAGAGACAAAAACGCGTCGGTCACTCTCACCGCGCACTAGGTCATCCGACAAATATAAAAGAAGTGAAAGCTCCCTTTATTCCATTTATACGAACATGTGTAACTGTAGCCTAAGACTCGCTTTTGCCCTTGCCATCGTTTTCGTCTCTTTTCTCTCCGTAGCGATCAACGCGGAGTCAGTTCATTGGCGTAAGTTTTATTATATTTTCCGTTGCAAATGACATTGTAGAATGGCGCGATTTGGCCTGCGAAACAAGAAACGGAACTGGCTCCGATAAGATTAGCAAGGATCCCGCCGAGTGCACCATCGGATTGCGTGAAGCGGAAACGGACACCCAATCGCGAACGGCTGTCAAAAACGGAGGCTGCTTTGATGTAAGTGGATAAGTGCAAGCACGTGATTGATTGAACTTATAATGATTCTACAGGAAGTTGTCAACGGCACCACTCGTACCTACTGCGACCTGCTCTGCCCTAAAGCCGACACCGTTTATCTTATCAAGCGCGATCCTCAGGTCCATCGCTCCTGCTTCGTATTCTACACTCATCGTCTTGAACGTCGCGGTGACGACTGGTTCCTGTGGCGTGATAAGAAATGTCGTAACTCCCAAATCAAATTTACCATCCGTTGCGAATTCCTTTTCCCGAGAAAGACTTTCCCTGAAGACAAAGAGCTTTTTGCTAAACTTAGACGCCGTTCGTAAACTCAGCTTCGACACACCTTATTTATTTGAATAACGAAACAATAACAAATGAAACTAATTGTAAGCCTAATTTTCTTTGACCAGTTGGTCGGCGCATTCGTTGACGCTGTAGAAAGCTGGAGGATCGTAAAAATCGCATATCGCTCCAACACTTGGGTCACGCCCCTAAATTATCTTTTCAATAAAAACGTTCGTCTTATAACAACTACCTGAAACCGTCTGTACAATTCACTTTGCATGTCGCCAGCTCCTCTGTTCAAAATGGCTTGCTTCAATCTTTCGCCAGTAGCAGGCTCATCACCCTCGCGATCAAATGTTTCGTGGACATCCAGAGCCAACATCTAAATGATGATTATTGGACGTCGAAGTCAAGGACAATTTAGTCTCACCTCCGTCCATAATTTTCTGTAATACATACTCATATGAGGTTGCATAGCAAAAATAGGAGTGAATGAGCAAGGGTGATAGTCATTACGTCCCAATTTGAATGGAAAATACTCCTTATATTTCTCACGATACATATCAAGCCAGAATTTCTTTTTACGATCTTCCATTTCAAAAATGCTCAAGTCAAAATCAGCCCAGAATAGAGCGCGATAAGATTCCCAAAGGGTTGCCCTAGATAACGCCAGAGACACCCGGTTAGCTTCGTTTTCTGTCATCGTATTTCCTGTAATCTAAAGTACAAAATTTTGGAAACATTGGAGCTACCCGTTACAAACCGCATGGGGACTGCTAAGTGCCTGCAACAAGTTTGGCTTATAAACGAAAAACTGAAGGAACGCTGGGAAAATATCAGCTGCATCCCAATCGCTAGCATACATCGGTGCCCATGGAATTGTAATATCTCTGTATGGACTGCGCGAAAGCAGAATTTGCACTGAACGACCAAGCTGAAACAAGCAAAGTAGATCAATGATCCCTTAATGAACATTACGTGGTGGAGCAATTGATGGAGTTGGGTGTGATGGAGGAAAGATTCACCTGAACTGTTCGGTTCATTCGCCAGACCAATCATGTAAACGATTTTATCCAGACCACGCTGTTCGCTTTGATCTGCAATCGGTTCGAGTTAATAGACAAAAAAGAATAAATGCACAATTTTCTTACTTCTTGCCAGCATTGTATTCCAGCTGCCACGCTTGTTGTCACGATCAAAGGGGTCAATGTATAATCTGCCAAGATGCTCTCCTATACGTTTCATTTGACATACACCTGTATTTTTAGATTCACAAACCTGTTGTAACATCGGCTATTGCATAAATGCGAGCTGATGGATGACACTTTTCCAATCCCGTTTCAGTAATATCTTGGAACTTGAGGCTGAAGATATGCGATACGATCTCAGTCAGGTTATTAAAAGTTTGCCAAAAGGGAAAATGATTCATCAAATCCACTGAGTTTACTCTAAATCAAATATTCTAAAAATATATTTACAATTCCGCAACATACTCGTAATGATCTTCAGCTTCGCGTCTGCAAACATAGAACAAATCGGAGGGTTGCAAATCCGTGATAAGCTCCTTGACAGAAGCATATTTAGTCCATGATTCTCGTCGGTCAATAAAAACAGGTCCCATTCGTTT
>KI644753.1:1412-12340 GCA_000505645.1 Steinernema monticolum
CTTTCATTTAACAGAATGGATTTATTGATAATGAATGGATCTGAAGCCAAAAAGAGTGCTTTAGAATAGTCTTCTTGGCTTGCATATCAGAATGCAAACTTTTGTTTGTGTCCTTCGTATACTGTATTTTCTCACAGTTGCAGTTCTTAACATACTTCTTGAATCCGTTTTCGCTCAAATAATCATCGTAGCTCCGGTATTGATACATCGACGCCTTTAAGGGATCGAAAGTTGATGTTTTGGATAAACTTGTTAATAGAAGGTAATACAACCTTGTTGTTGAAAGGTATGTTTTGAAGAAAATGGAATTCTTAAAGGGTCGGATTGGAAAACTCCTTGAAGGACTGAGGAGTGCTGTCAGATCCAGTGAACTCTATCTTTCTAATAGGTCGCGTAAAAAGAATTTTTATAATAGCTTCTGGTTGTTTCGCACATTCAAGATTCCTTATAGAAACCACGTTAGAAGTACACTCCAGAATCCTTTCTAAGATGGCTTTTTCTATTTTCAAATGATCAAAGTCGATGGTAACCTTATCAAAGTCAAATCAACTTTTTCGAAATCCAAACTGCAAAACACTTGTCGTATAATGAATGGTTTTAATAGGCTTTAGTAGACTTCCTCGAAATCCAAATTAGACATTCGAAACATTTGAAGTATTACAAATAGCTTTAATAGGCTCACCCAACGCCACAACCTTACTCCAAGAGCTCTTCAGTGCTGATAACGCAAGAAAATCTCGTATTAGGTTTGCTCCCTCGCAGGTATCGATAATATGAGATGTCGTTAGAGAGATATGTAAAGTCATTGTAAACGCGGAAGTTGCTGATCGGAGGCGCTTCCACGTAAAGGTCGTGCTCTTTATTAGCATTATACATATCGCTGAAAAACACACGTTCGTGAACTGAACTAATATGATTCCAATCGATGCAAATGCGACGTTTTGGCGGCAAATATAGAGTGAACTGTTAGTAATGCTCGGTGGAACATGAAACTACAATTCAAGAAAAGGAACAGGAATGCAACCAGTCGAATCGAAATAAAATCTCTGTCGCTCGGGCGTCAAATCAGTTACATAAGGCGCTTAACAGCATTATACTTGGTAGGACGTTCTGGAGTTTTTCATTTAACAGAATGGATTTATTGATAATAAGTATAATCACAATTTAAAGGTCAATGGCGTCCTCCGTGTCGTTCTTTTTATAAGAGCCCTAAAAGTGGTACCATTTAATACACAGCAAATCGTTCTGTTTTGACTGTGCAAACAGGACCTTCGGGCACTGTGTGGATTTATCCACTTCTTCCGCAGTTGTCAGGCAAATCTCCGTGTATTGATCGCTCAAATGGACACTTTTATTGCATAGCCTTGAAAAGACTACAATCCGCTTGGAACTGTCGTTTGGATGGACCTTCAGCCAAACGGAGTGCTTTAGATTTGTTTTCTGGTGTTTCGCACAACAGCAGTTGTTAGCATACTTCTTGAATCCGTTTTTGCTTAAGAAACTAGCCTGGCTCTTGTTTTCGTACTTCAAAATCGACTGTTTCTGTTCAGGGAAGGCTGTAAGGCTCAGCCAATAGTCGATAGTCTTGGCTATTGACACATCGACGCCTTTAAGAGTCCGAAAATTGATGTTTTGGACAAAACTGTCAACGGAAGGTATGACAACCTTATTGATGAACGGTTCTTCTTGGAGAAAACGAAATTCTTGAAGGGTGGGGTTAGCAAACAACTTCTTCAAGGACTTAGGAGGGTTGTAAGATCCAAAGAACTCTATCTTCCTAATAGGTCGGCTAGAGAGAATTTTTATAATGGATTCTGGTTGTTTCGCACGTTTTAAGTTCTTAATAGAAACAACGTCAGATGCACACTCCAGAATCTTTACTAAGAGAGCGTATTCAATTTTAGAATCATTAAAGTCGATGGTTACATCATAAAAGTTAAATCGACTTTTCCGAAATCCAAACTTGACATAATGGACCGGAATAACCGATTCATTACAAATAGCTTTAATAGGCTCACCCAAATTGACGACGTTACCCCAACGGCCTTTCATAGTCGATAATGCAAGAAAATCTCGTATTAGGTTCTCTCCATCGCAGGCATCGATAATATCAGCGATGATGTCGTTGGAGAGGTAAGCAAAGTCCTGTGCAATATTGAAGTCGATGATCGGAGGCGTTTCCACGTGAAGATCCTCCTCGAGATCATCTCGACAACTTGAAGAGACCGCTCCCCTGAAGAACTTACTGAGTGGCGGCATTTCGATCGACGAGCACGTTTGTTGACTGAACTGATATCTTCAAATCAATGCAAACCTAACGTTTTGGCGGCAAAATAGTGTGAAATCCTCCGCCTCCGATAATCGATTTCCGTGTTCCGAACGGCTTTGCTTGCTTCATCGCTGATAAGCCGATAACTGATAAGCTGATAACTTCTCAAATCTCCGAGGCGTTGGTTTCCCTCCAAAAAGCCAATGGGCCAAGGCGCATATCAATTTTTAAGTCGACTTGATGACAACTGTCGTAGACAACAGGGGTAGGCAGAGAAAGGCCTTAAAGATTGCAAAGAGGCTAAGACTCAGCTTGCAAAAGTCCTGGACCAAAATTAGGAATTTTGTGGCACAGCTGCCGCAGTGTTATCATGTGCAGGGTTACTGCTATGGTTTCTGAGCAGAATCCTATTTAGAAATTGGCATGGGAGCTGGCTGGTTAATGCTTGATGAGAGCTGTCAAAATACATAATTCTGAGTGCAGCGTTCACATCCTTGAGTCACGATGTTGAAGTGTGTGTCCCAACTAGTTACACGCACACTATTAACCTCTACATATTACTAATTAGCCAATTTGAGATAAGGTTTCTCTACTTTCGTCCGCTCGATTCTTTGGCTCTATCATAGATACCCACCCTGACCTCAGCAACCAGTCGAATTACCTATTCCACTTCAGATTAACTTCGATTAGCAGATTTCAGATTAAGAGTAATTTATTGTTAACAATAACAACAACAACAACGACGAAAGGATTTATGTAGGAATCACAATCACAAAAAAGGGATCAGCTCACTTTTACATTTGTAAATATCAAATTATCTCTCTAGTTTCGATCATCTCTCTTAGAATATCCATTCTTTAATACATTGTACTTCATCAAAGTCTGACAGTTGAAACAGCTCTTCAGGCTCAGATCTACATTCGTTCACATGTTTCCCAGTTGTCAGGCAAATCTCCGTGTATTGATCGCTCAAAGGGGCATTTGGAGTGCTCTCACGCGTAGAAAAGATGACAATCCGCTTGGTTTCATCGTTTGGATGGATCTTAAGCCAGAAAGAGTGCTTTTGAAAGCAATTCTGTTCTGTATCACAGGAGCAGCTTTTAGCGCATTTTCTAAATCCGTTTTCTCTCAAATAATCATCGTAGCTCCTGTTTTCGTACTTCAAAATGGACTGTTTCTCTTCAAGGAAGGCTTTAAGGCTCAACCAATAGTCGATCGTCTTGGTTATTGACACATCGACGCCTATGAGGGTTCGAAAATTAATCTTTTGGACAAATTTGTCAATCGGAGGTACAGTAATCCTGTTATTGAAAGGTTTTTCTTGGAAAAATTCGAACTTTTGAAGTGTGGGATTGGAAAAGATTTCTTCGAGAGATCGACGAGAGCTATAAAGACCCCCGAACTCTATCTTGGTAAGAGGTAGCGTAGAAAGAAGTCTTATAATGTATTCTGGTTGTTCCGCGTATTCAAGATTCGTTATACAAACAACGTCAGATGTACACTCCAATATCCTTACTGAGACAGCGTATTCTATTTTTAAATATGAAAAGTCGATGGCAGCATATCCAAAGTGAAATCGACTTTTGCGAAATCCAAACTTGACATAATGGTCCAGAATTATCGATTCAACACACATAGCTTGAATAGGCTCACCCAAATCGACGACGTCACTCCAACGGCATTTCAGAGTCGATAGCGCAAGAAAATCTCGTATTAGGTTCTCTCCCTCGCAGGAATCAATAATATCGGCGATGATGTCGTTGGAGAGATACGCAAAGTCGTCGGTAACATGAAAATCAATGATCGGAGGGTTTTCCACGTGAAGATCCTCGTGGAGCTTATTTCGACCAATTGTCATGTTATCGGGTGGCCAGACCGCCATTACGATCGACAATCACGTTTGTTGACTGAACTGATACGTTTCAAATCGATGCGAATGCGACATTTTGGCGGCAAATATTGTGCGAACTGTTATCTGAAAACAAAGGAGCAGTGATCGAACGTCTGATGCTTATAAAAACCGTAATAGAGCAATTCCAGGAGTGCATCCGTACCTTCAGACCATATATACCAATTTCTTAAAAAACGATCGCCCACTTCACGAATTGCCGTTATTAGCACCAAAGATGAATTTTACAGAAGCGGAACCAACGGATAAAAAGTCAATCTGATACCTGACAAAAGTCGGAATCGGCTGCCTTTTCGAAGTGATTCCCAGATGTGCGCTTACAGCTGTAGGTTAGGTGACTCTATTATTAGCTTACATTAGTCTGGTATCTTCGACCAGTCAGAGTTAGTTATCACTCATTTTGGCTTTCCGATGGGGGGTCACACACGCAGAGAAGAGCACGATCCACTTGCTCTTTTCATTTGGAATACATATTCAATGACAAATGAGAAAAATCGTATTCGCCAAATTCTGTGTATACAGTAACCAGATATACGGTTATCGTGAGACTAATGAGCATTAAAGTGGACATGGCGAAACGTCTTTGAGCCTTTCATTTAACAAGATAGATTTATTGAAAAAAGCATAACACTAAGAGTCATTAAGAGTTCCCATTGGCTTTCTTATTACAAAAACCCTAAAAGGCGAATCCATTAATACACATCAAATCTTCCAGATTTGACTGCGAAAACAGGAATTTCGGCCAGCGTTTCGATCTATCGACATGTTCCGCAGTTGTTAGGCAAATTTCCGTGTATTGATCGCTCAAATAGGCATTTCGGTGGCTCTCACGCGTAGAAAAGACCACGATCCTCTTGTCCCTGTCGTTTGGATGGATCTTAAGCCAAAAAGAGTGCATTGGAGTTGGATTATTAACCCCTCTGTTTTTTTTTGTTCTTCAAAGCAAAGTACCTTTTTTTCTCGCAGGAGCAGTTCTTAGCATACTTCTTGAATCCGTTTTCGCTGAAATAACTATCGTAGCTCTTGTTTTCGTACTGAAAAATCGACTGTTTCTGTTCAGGGAAGGTTGTAAGGCCCAGCCAATAGTCGATTGTCTCGGGTATTGATGCTTCAACGCCTTTAAGGGTCCGAAAGTTGATGTTTTGAACAAAGTTGTTAATGAAAGGTAATACAACCTTGTTGTTGAAAGGTTTATCTTGGAGAAAGTAGCATTCTTGAAGGGTGGGATTAGCAAAGAACTCCTTAAAAGCCTCAGGAGTGCAGTAAGATCCATAGAACTCTGTCGTACTAATAGGTCGCGTCGAAAGAATGCTTATAATGGTTTCTGGTTGTTCCGCACATCCAAAGTTCTTTAGAGTAACAGTGTTAGAGGTGCACTCCAGAATCCTTTCTAAGAGAGCGCTCTCTATTTGCAACAAAGAAAAGTCGATGGTAACATAACGGAAGTCAAATAAACTTTTTTTAAATCCAAACTGGGTGGCTGGATTGGTAACAATATTTGTTGTATTGAAACTAGCTATTATAGGCTCTCCCAAGGCCACGACATCACCCCAAGAGCTCTTCAGAGACGATAACGCGAGAAAATCTCGTAGTAGGTTTGCTCCCTCACAGGCATCGATAATATCAGCGATGATGTCGTTGGAGAGGTAGGCAAAGTCGTCGGTAACACAGAAGTCGATAATCGAAGGCGATTCCACGAGAAGGTCGTGCTTAGCGTTAAACATATCGATGAAAGATCGTTAACTCATCTGATCTCATCTGATTCAAATCGATGCAATTAGGACGTTTTGGCGGCAAACATTGTGTGAACTATTCGAGATATACACATTACTAGACTCACTATGACATATCAGACATACATAGACGCAGTTACAAAAGGCGCTTATCAGCATTAAGGTCGCCTTGGTCAATGAGTGCTTATTGCATAAAATCATCACTAAATGGTAAGCGATTAGACATAAACTAGACATAGACATACTTCTCAACTCAACGTGACGTCGGCTTCCCTCCCTCCATACATACGAGTTACACAAGGCGCTTATAAACATTAAAGTCGACTTGGCGAGACGTCTTGGTAATTGAAGATGATTAATTGATAATCAACAAAATAACAATTTAAAGCTTCAAATAACCTTGATAGCCTTATTGATGAGCGATTATTGCAAAAAATCATCACTTAATGGTAGGCGCTTCAGGAAGTGCTTTGGGAACGTTTTTGCTTCTTCCTCGATATCATCACAAACAATTTTTTAAACACAATTCCACTCAAACACCTGTTAGAAGCGAGCACGATGTAGTCATCCATCCTTCAAACGGTCAAAAAACCTTTAGCCGAACAATAGGAGTCTTTCACTTGTTCCCTCTCTCATTGTCAGTTCAAGAACAGCGATCTAATGAAAACGCGATTATTTCTCTTCCTTTTCCTTGTCTTCTTCACTTCTTCGGTGGATTCTGAAGGCGAATTGTGGAATGAAGTCGCCGGTAAGTAAACGTGGTTATTTACCCCTTGATTACCAAAATCCCTTTAGCGCTCCTCCCCAAGGAGATCACTTCATTCCTATCCTCTTCAACCGAACAAGAAATGACAATTGTTAACCAGTATATCGCCAATATCACCAAACACACTCTGTCCGAGAATGACGCCTTCGAAGCTATGAAAAGTCAAAATGCAGCTCTCGGTGAGCGTTTCTCCGCTATGAAGACCGTAATCATGGAAAAGTACTCAAAGTTGTACCCTATGGCTAGAAAATTCGTGCGAAAGGTGAGTTCATGTCCTGTTAAGGTGACTTAAAACCACTTAGTCCGCCCAAAAACTGATGTCCCTTCAAGGAGGGTCGTTGGAAGACCTCGACATTGGCCTCAAGAAGGTGAAGGCCTATGCAGAACGTCTACCCACTAGAGTTCACAATGAACTTAAGAATGCCTTTCCCTCGCTGGAACCGCTATGTAAGAAGGCTCCTCCAACAGAAGCCGACAAAATGATGGATGTATGGAGCACAAAGTTTAAATCCCTAGGCTTCTCTACCGTTGCTCCTGAATTACGCGCGACAGCTGGGCCCTTGGTCGAGTGGGACGTGTTTCTGAAGCAGAGAATGGGCATGTGGAGCTCGTTCGGAGATGAGATGAAGAAGGATATGACCAAGACGTTCGAGCAAATGTACCGAGCGATGGTGGATGGAGATCATCGTGCTTTTAAGACAAGCCGAGAGAGCAGGGAGTGGTAAAAGTCATACAGTTCGTCTTATTGAATAAATCGATCAATAAATAGCTTTTTTGAAAGGCTTAATTGGACTATAGATCAGCAGAAACCATTAGAAGCCCCTGAATCGTCGCCACACCTTTATAAACACAGAAATTAACAAAAAACAACAGAAAATCTTAGCTTAACACGTAAGAGTCTTAACACGTACGCTGTAAGCTTATACCCGTTCTGTTGGCTGCATGGTGACAATCGAATTTCCACGAATGACGACCATACCGATCTCCTCAGACGCTCCATCCTTCAGAATCTCGACAGTGTCGTCGACGACGACATTCATGAAGGGGTCGAATCCGCGAAGAACACCCGAAATACGACGATTACCGTTCAGTTTGAATTCCATATGCTTGTCCATAAACTTCTTGAGCTCTGGAGGGTTAGTTTTGCTCATGGTTGGAAAATTCTGGAAAGGGAAAGAATATTCGAAGGATGGTCACCACGATAAACACGAAAAGAACACCTATTCTGACCAAAACTAAGCAAGCTGGGGTTGAACCTCAGCCGTAGGTAACCAAGTGATAATAATCATCAGGAAATGGTGAATATTTAACGGAAAATCACGGAAAAAACCATTGCAAACGACAGCATCATGCCGAAAAAACGACGCTTTTAGAACGTTACACATTTGAAAGTGACGCGATCATAAAATGGCGGGTAATTGGTCCTAGCACGATTCTAACAATGAATATCTACTGTTCGTATTCAACGGCTTGGACGAAGGCTCTGAAGCTGAACTACCATCAGAAGTGGCCAAATGAATGATAGCTACAAAAGCAGACGATGGACAGAGGTGGATATTGGGAGTTACAGCGATTTGAAGAGAGGAATTCAGTGCAGAAAGCTCCAATACTCCTATTAAACCAAATAACCTAACAGGAAGACGCTAACGTCGGCTTTCTTTTAACAAAGGATTCTTTGCAAGGCATGAATTTATCGATAATTAACAGAATTACAATTGAAAGGCGGGTAATAGTCGATCGTCTTGCTTATCGACGCCCACGAGGGTCCGAAACATCTTACGACCTACTCCTCAGCAACAAGTAGTTGAATACACCGCACATCCTCCGCCTTTGACAGTTCAAATATCATTCTAGGATTCATTCTATAATCGGAGATATGATGTCCAGTTGTGAGGCAAATCTCCGTGTATTGATCGCTCAAAGTAGCATCTCGATTGCTCTTCCGCGTAGAAAAGACCACGATCCGCTTGCTGTTGTCGTTCGGATGGACCAGAAGCCAAACGCAGGGTTTATGACCAGTCTTTTGCCGTTCCTTATTAGAGCTAAACAGTTGCTTTTCGCAGGAACATTTATACCTATTGAATCCCCGTTCGCATAAATATTTATCGTAGCTCTTGTTTACGTACTTCAAAATGGATTGTTTCTTTTTAGGGAAGGTTGTAAGGCTCAGCCAATAGTCGATCGTCTTGGTTATTGACACATCGACGCCCTTAAGGGCCCGAAAATTGATTTTTCGAACAAAACTGTCGATAAACGGTAATACAACCCTGTTGTTGAAAGGTTTATCTTGGAGAACGTAGAATTCTTGGAGGGTGAGGTTAGCAAACGGCTCCTCGAAGGATCGAGGAGTGTTATAAGGGCCTTCGAACTCTATCGTACTAATAGGACGGGTAGAGAGGATTCGTATAATGGATTCTTGCTCTTTCGCATATCCAAAATTCTTTAAATAAACACTTTTAGAAGTGCACTCCAGAATCCTTTCTAAGAGAGCGCTTTCCATTTGCAAATATGAAAAATCGATGGTAACCTGCGAGAAGCGAAATCGACTTTGTCGAAATCCAAACTGGACGACACGGTTGGTCCAAACATTTGAATTGTTACAAGTAGCTTTAATAGGCTTACCCAACGCCACAACCTCACCCCAAGAGCTCTGCAGAGTCGATAAAGCAAGAAAATCTCGTATTGCGTCCTTTCCCTCACAGGCATCAATAATATCAGCGATGATGTCGTTGGAGAGGTAAGCAAAGTCGTTGGTAACATGGAAGTCGATGATCGGAGGCGATTTCACGCAAAGGTTCTGATCGTAGGGCCATCGTTGGAAAGTCCGTTCAACGAGAGACATAGCGATACACGTTGTTTAACTAAACTCATAACATCAAAATCGATCCAAAATTTGGCGGCACATAATGTGTGAACTATAAGCGCTAGTTGTAGAGCAGCGATAGAATCTTAGCAAATGATCGTAGTCATAGCTTAAGAGAGGGCTTAAAGCACCCAGAGCATCAAAGGTGGGTCGGGCAAACACTAGAAGGCAATACCTCCGATTTTCCTAATAAATAAAGGAACCCATTTAGAGCTTCTTATTCAATTCCACCGACCTAATGTTGATTTTCCTCCAAACTGGCCACAAGCCCATCTTTCTTTCATTATATAAAAACTTTGCATGGCATGAATTTATTGAAAATTAACGACAATTTAACTGCTTTTACACACATACATCCAACTCATCATGAAAGTGACAATTGATTCATTATCAAGACATTTGACATCGTCCTCTACGGACAACTCAAACAGCTTCTTAGCCTCTCCATTACATTCGCTGACATGTACGTTGGTTACCAGGCAAATCTCCGTGTATTGCTCGCTCAAACTAGCTTCTTGATGGCATACACGCTTAGAGAAGACCACAATCCGCTTGCTCCAGTCGTGTGGATGGACTTTAATCCAAAAGGAGTGCTCTATAGTAATCCTCTCGGTTTGCTTTTGTTTATAACAGTAACAGTTGTACACCTCGAACCCGTTTTCGCTCAAATAATCATCGTAGCTCTTGTTTTCGTATTTCAAAATCGACTGTTTCTCCTTAGGAAAGGTTGTAAGGCTCAGCCAATAGTCGATCGTCTTGGTTATGGACACAGCGACGCCTTTAATGGTCCGAAAGTTGATGTTTTTGATGAAAATATCAATAGAAGGCACCGTAATCCTGCTGTTGAAAGGTTGCTTTTGGACAAATTCGAACTTTTGAAGGGTGGGGTTGACAAAGAGCTCTTGTAAAGACGGAAGAGTGCAATAAAAGCCAACAAACTCTATCTTTCTAATAGGTCGGGTGGAGAGAATTCTAATAATGGATTCTGATTTTAACTCATGCTCAATGTTCTTTAGAGTAACAGAGTTAGATGTACATCCCAGAATCCTTTCGAAGAGAGCGCTGTCTATTTCCAACAAAGAAAAGTCGATGGTAGCCTGATAAAAGTCAAAGCGACATTTTCGAAATCCAAATTGGATAAGTTCACCGGCCAGAATACATGATGTATCATATTTGGCTTTTATAGGCTCTCCTAAGGACACAACCTCACCCCAACGGCCCTCCAGGGTCGATAACGCAAGAAAATCTCGTATTAGGTTTGCTCCCTCGCAGGCATCGATAATATCAGCGATGATGTCGTTGGAGAGATACGCAAAGTCGTCGGTAACATGGAAGTCGATAATCGGAGGCGATTCCACGAGAAGGTCGTGCTTAGCGTTAAACATATC
>KI644803.1:7799-20175 GCA_000505645.1 Steinernema monticolum
TCTTTTATAATGTATTAATAGGAGTTATGCGAAAGAATCGCTTGATTTTTCTAAGATGGTACGATGAGTTTTATGCTGATTGATTTTTTTTTTTGCTGTTTAACTGAGCCTTTGCTGTTCTGGAAAACGGTTTACTTTATACGTTAATATCGTTTTTGAATGCAAAAAGTATACAAAAAGCAGAAAAAACTGCTTTGAAACAAACTTAGACAGTTGAGATGTAACTTATCTGTAAGCTATCGTTGACCATGTGCTGATGGCTCATTGGTTCCACGTTTGTTTTGATCACTCATAACAATTTAGCTCAAATGAGTAAAAGTAAGGGCGACAACACGACAAGCAGAGATGCACCGGGATTGAAGTTAGAAGGCACATAACGCTTGAAAGCTCCCTGCAGCCGTGCGAGGAGAAGAACAACCTCACTATATATTATCGTCTACTGCTAATTTGTTCACTTTCTACGAAACTCGTTTGCTTCGGAACCGATTAATCTTTCCGGTTCGTTGTAAAAAATCAATTCTTTGGATTATTGCGCAGTAAACACAGAAATCTATTGAAAAATGGTTTTTCACAAAAGTCTTCTTTTTTGGAAAGTATAATACTTGGATAAATAAGAAATCTCTTGCACTCACCAACAGTCGCTCTGGAGATAAATACTATTTCCTACTGTCATATTGGAAGACCCCATAATGCTCCGGTGGCCACTTACCTCCTCTCATCTTGCTATTATCCTCTTTTTTTTATTTTTACACCACTTTCTTTGCTTTGGAGTTTGTTTGCTATGGAAGGTTTTTCTTTTTCGCGATTGAGCACTTTATTTTCGTCTTAAGACTTAATACTCTTATTCCCCAATCGTCATCTGTAAGGTTTATATTTACAGCTTTGATAATGTTTGGTTCTTAATTTGGAAATAGTCGATTTAATAGTTGTAGGAAATGGATTTTTCTTTGACGGAGACCGTGTTGTGTATTTTGAAAAGCTTTGAATGAAGAGAGGTGTTGTAATGCCAGTGAAAATACTTCGTTTGAAACATTAAACTTTCTTCAGAAGACCGTGGACTTTCTTTTTCCTTTTGCGGAGCTTATGACTCCTTCTTTACGTTAATCCCCTTATTCCGCAATCGTCTTCCGTCAGGTTCTCCCCATGTAAGGGCGCCTAACACTATCATTTCCCGTCTTGGCGCCTCTATCTAGGTTAAACACGCGAGCGATGATAACACAGACGTAGCGGTCATCTCCGCCGCAATAATCATCTTCGGCGCGTGAGACACGAGCGAGTTGACCTTGCCGGTTGCAGGTTCTTGTGAGATTGTTGTTGGGATGTTCTCTTGCGAAGAACGCCGGTTGGTCATTAGGAAGGCGATGAATATGGAAATGTCATCGAAGGGTGTTTGGGTGGTCGGCGCCGTTTAGTCACCGCGCGGCGCGCCGTAAAAGTTCGCGAGTGTGTCATTTGGCTGTTTGCAGATTCATTTTGAATGGTTTTCTGAAGTCTAATTCCATGGAAAGAACGGCAAGCAACAAGGTGAGTAAATTAAATGTTCTCAGAACGCAGTTATCAGTTTATTTCTTTCGTCCTTTACGACCTTTTGATTGTTTGTGACGTTACCGTTGAGTGCTACTTTGCAAGGGGCGCTCATCTTATCAGGGCGATGAAGGAGAGTTGGGGGCTGTAAGATTTTCAACTTATTATAATAGTTTTTGCGTATATTACCAGCCACGAGAACATTTATCGACATTTACGGTGCTACTTATTATTAGGCTCATCTATGATCAATTGGAATAGAAGGACCATAGATCGGTCAATTTAAATGGTCATCGGAAACGAACTCATTTGCAGTAATATTGTTGCTATAAGCTCTTTGTGCTCACGGATTTTGATTAAGCCTTTAGCCATTCGTGCTCGTAATGTCCGACCACAGTCTGCTCGCGATTGGAAGTTCAAAACGATCATAACGAAGGTATCGTTTTTCAAATAAACAAAACGAATGTTTTTTTCTTTTGCAAATGCTCTTGAAGTAAGCACAGAACGAACGATTCCCTTTCAATCGTCAAATCCCCACCTGCATCCCCTATACATACATATGCCCCTTGTTCCTAGTGCATTCACCCTCTATGAATAGTCTTTGTCGACGACAAACAGCGCAAATAGTGCCGATACCTGAAGGCGGATCGGATTCCTTCGCCGCCTAACGATGTCCAACATTCGTCGTAAACGATAGCGCGGATCTCTGTAATTAGAAGTAGTCTTCTCTTTATGACTCCTTTCACACCTTCGTGAGCTTTCTTTTGTTGGTTTTTCTTTGGCTTGAAATCGCGCGACAGTCGCCTAGCCCTTTGAATGAAGTTGAGAGTTTGCCTACCAACAACCCAACGAACCCTGTTCCTGTCCTACTCCGCGCGCAGACTGTCAGTATTATTATTTGGATTCCCACAAAAACCGACGCAGTATCGCTATCGATTGCGCGGACGCGTAATTTTCCCGGGATCTCTCCCTCGATTCGATTCGATTCGAGACTCCCAGTGCGTCAAAATTCTCTAAAACTACAAGGTCGTATTCAGATTGCTCTAACGATAATTATTGTATTTCCTTTCCGTTTGTTTGTTTGGTTTGTTGGAACCGAATCAAAGCGGAGAAAGTGTCGACTTGCGTTTGTTTGTTGGAAACAAACACGCCGAAGGCGACGAAAAGAAAATTCTATTTGATTTGTTGCGTTTGTGGTGCCGAAACCGTAACTGTCAGCCGCAGGGATTCGTTTGCTCTGTTCGGTCATTTTACGTTCCTCGAAAACGTTTGTTCCCCTCAAACATTTTCTTTTTGCGCGTTTCGTAATCCAAAAAACAACCCAAGATGACTTCACACGTCTTAGGCGCCGAAAAACGTTTTTTCCCTTGGCGCTGCCTGTATTTGCACAAGCACGCCAAGAGCACAGCTTCTGACTATCGATCGACCTAAACGTGTCCAGGTGTCCTCTTCCGCATTGTTTACGGCGTATATTTTCCCTCCAAACCACACGACCTTTGTTTGTGCTTCACCGTCATGAGTGGTTATCGGGGAGGTGAGTCCTGAATCCTTATTCTCTTGTTTCTTGTTGCAACTCCGCTATCACTCATTGCGCATCTCTTTCAATTGTCTCCCGCGAATATGTTTATTCGTTTGTAGATCCGCGCAGAGATAAGGCACTCACAAGTCGACGCCTTCTGCTTTTCTCTTTTTCCTACTTTGTTTCGATTTTGATCATCTTTCATAAAAACGTGCGACGTAATCACTTCTGCACTCGCGATCGTGATCGATTAATATTCGCTTTTCGTCTTTTACTTCACCCGACGTCCCCACTGACAACCATAATTAGTAGCACGTGTGCATCTGCCTCGACGACTGTACGATAGCTCGGTTGCTTGCAGAAGGGTGTGGGAGAGTTGAGCTGCCTTGAGGGGCGCCTTTGCTTCTTGTCCTCGCTTATGGAACGTCGGAGTCGCGAAAGTCGAATCCGATGGAACGACGACTCAATCGACGCGTTTTTCTCACTGCACAGGCGCAGAGTCAGTCAGTGATTGAAGAAGCCGTTAGAAATGGACGAAATGTGAGTTGTGTTACTGTACCACAATTTCGTGCAATTTTCATGCCACCGTGTGCGTCTTTGCACTCATTGTACGTATATAAATAGGAAGTTCTGGGTAGAAAACACATCGAAATTTAGTACGGTTTTTTAATACAATCTATTGATAAACACCCAGTTTGAAATTTCAACGTGTGGTTTTTACGTTTTTCTCGGCTGAAGTGAACACATGCGAAAGGAATCGCAATAACAATATTTATCCTAATTGCTGCAGAAGGCAAAGAAAAGTTATTCGTATGCGTAAACATTTTCACGCCAATTTGTTTCCATTCCACCCAATTGGCCTCTCAATGTGATGAATTATTAAGAAACGTTCCCTTACGATGACCCTCACCCTCCTCCCTTCACCATCGCGGCCTCGATTCCCGAATTGCGGCCCTCAGGGCATCCAATGTCCCCGCCACATCACCCATTTATCAATCGAGTTGGCTCATCGGCGTAAGTGACGCTTCTTGGATGCTACTGCTTCGGCCGTGTCTGACGCCATCTGCCCACGAACGATCTATTTTCACATTCAAAAAATGTTTTACTTGGAAGAGATCGACGACGAGTGTTCGTCCTGGGAGCCTCGCGAGTTCAGGGTTTGTTAATTCGTTCATCGGTCGGTCGATGTCCGTGGGATCGCCCTCCGTAATTTGAAAAGACTGTCAAAATGTAATTGAGCGACAGCAGAGGTACAGCAGAGGACCAACCATTTATTGTCCTCCCTCCTTAGCCCTTTTCTCGAACAATAATTTTCTAACTCCTTTCTTGGCTTTTCGGGATTTCTCGTCGTTGCAGAGGGCAATTATCGGCCTGCTTCACTCCTCACTAATTGATTACCTTGTTTTTGATGGACACGCCGTGCGCGACAATCCACCATGAAACTCGAGTCACCGCGATAGCAATGATACAGTCGCGAGCGTGCGCGACTGTCTTAAGCGCGTCTGACGCCCTCCAGGAATCCCCACTGTCTCCCCCTCCGTCGGCAGAACATTTTTGTGGCGGAGATCGCTTCGTAGGCAGCGAAGAGCGACTGCAAGTCGATAGTTTGTCGCGTCGTGTCGCGGCTGGTCGCAGAAGAAGTGTGTTGTACTCTCCAACTCAGGACATCTACCTGTGCAAAAGCGAAACTCGCGGGCTATTTCCCTCCCTAAACCCCTTACCTGTCTACTCACTTATTAATAGTGTTCACGCCCCGATTCAGTCCCTTTTTCGGGTTCCGTTCCGCAGCAACATGTCTTCGAACACTCTGTAATCATGGAGAAATCCAGATTGGTGAGTTCTGTTAGACGATACGATCGTCCTTTCCTCTTCCTTCGGCAATATGACTAATTAAGATGACTGGACTTTATTATTTTGCATCTTCCGAATTTTTCGCGTCAGCTCGCAGCTGTTACGTCGTCATCTTAGACCAACCACTATGAGTCACGAATCATAGCGCAGTTATTCAATCGCGTTGATTCAAGCGGAAGGTGTTGCGTTTCGATTAAATTTGAATGCTAAACCGGTCCCAAATGAGTCCTCATAAAGCGAAAAAGAGCTTTAACGCATTCATGGCATAGCTGATCGCCCGAAGGTGCACGCCTAAATGAACAAACGACCGTAATCGTCAGTCGTACAAACTCTTTAATTGAAAAAGAACGAACGGATTCCTCTTTCTGCAAATAGTTCTCAAGGTCGAGCCGAGGCTCTTTAATTGGTGCCCGTGAAAACTAATGGCGTCTTCGGAGTCGAATTAGTCATTTAATTGGAAATCCCTGCGATTCAATTCCCAACGCACCGTTCCCATAGCGTTCCTTTGGTAAAAACCGATGATTTACGAGAGCAAAAAACATTCGTGGGCCAGGGTGAGTAATGAAATCGCCACTTGAATCAAGCCGTAAAGTTTCTCGATTTCGACTCCCTACGTGCGGTCAGAGGGCCGTCGTCGAACGGTCGGTTTCAGGGATTAGTGCCGCTTATCGTGAAAGTAAGCACTAGGCAAACAAATCCATCCAAATTATACACCTTCGTTGTTCGTAGACTTGTTCTTTATGATGCTGTTTGTCCGCCCGCGCTGGTGTCGTAAAAGTGGTTAGCCTTTGGCATCCGACGGAACCCACCGAAATACTGATTTCTTTAAGTGGGTCAATCACTGCTTTGCCAGTAAATGAGCGTAGCACTTCCGAGGATTAATGCCCGGGAGACGTCAGACGTCGACCTCCAACGAAGACTTAAAAGACAATATAACGGTTAGCAGATGATAACGGACAAACGACGCAAAGTGTTATCGGTGGAAACGGCAGGAATCTTCGGGTTTATCGAACATCAACCATCGAAGAGTGACGTAGTGTAAACACACACAAAATATAAAATTTGTTCGATAATGCATTTTAAAAAATGAAAAGGTGACTGGCATAAGCAATTTGTGCTTCCCCCCCTCCCCGTTTGCAATATCAGAAAACTGCTCTCGCTCGCATGAACGCTGCATTTACATATGTAGAGAATGATTTATTGCATAGATCGGTCATTCTAAATCTGAAATGATTCAAAGACCGAGAAACTGCGCTCAATCAGGTGCTAAAGGACGTAAAAATTGTTTAGAAGGATATATTCAGAAAAAAGTCAGCTGTCCTACTCTCCTCAGTCCGTTTTTTAGTATTTCATGTTTAGGCAAAACTCGAGAAGGTGGTTGGATGCACGGCCTGTCTTTCATCGGTTTCCGTCGATCAGAAGACGGGCGCCGTCGCTTATCCCGCCGGCTCCACTGTCGTCGTCTACAGTTCACGAACGAACACCCAAGCACATCTGATCGGAACGACGAAATCGAACATTACAAGTTTGGCATTCAGCAGTTGCGGAAAGTTCATTGTCACCGGAGAGGTGAATAGATTTCTGGATGATCTTTATATGCAGTTTTTATTTTAGTATGGTCATGAGCCCAAAGTGCGAATTTGGGAACTCTACAGCCGAGAAGGACAATTCTGTGGCCAGCAGTTGTGTGAACTGAAGGAGCACAAATTAGGGATCTCATGTGTGGTACGTTTTTCAGTTAAAGAATAGTCGTTTATATTCTGTGGTTTCAGCGATTTTCGAACGATACGAAATATGTGATTTCCGTTGGGAATCAACACGACAAATCAGTGGTTGTCTGGGATTGGAGAAACGGAACGAAAGCAGCTGAAAACCGTTTGACGAGTCAGGTGAACGCGATGGATATCAGCGAAAACGGACAGTCTTTCGTCACCGTAGGTGTCCGGCATGTCAAATTCTGGTATCTTCCAACACCTAACGACCAAGCGGCGCTTCAGGGTCGGTCTGCGATTCTCCGCGACCAGCGAAATAATACTTTCGTCGACGTTTGTTGTGCTAAAGAAAGTAGAACCTTTGCAATCACCCAGACGAAGCTTCTTGTACAGTTCCAAGACAAGAAACTCGTGAATTTCGTTGAACTCAACAAAAGCTCTCCGTATTCATTGGCACTTAGCGATTCAGAGCTATTTGTGGGCTTTGAAAATGGAGTTATCCGAGCTTTTGACCTTGAAACGTTGAAAAAACCCGGAAACGTTGAACAGAAGTACGGCTTCTGTAACCCTCACTATCTCGGGACCGACGTCGTTAATGCTCAATCTTCCAGTGCTCTCATGAAATCTAATCACCCTACAGGAGCAAGGTATTTCGAAATAATTGTGTCCTTAGTATTGGAAATATCTTGATTTAGATATCCACATGCATATTTTATTCTCTTCCACCGTAAGACGTCCACGATGACCGCCTTCTACAGCGATCGCTCCATCTACCAGTGGCAGGTGCAAGAAAATGGTCTAATTCGAAAAGTCAGCTCGCATCTTTCTCATGCTGGACATATCTTCGATTTACAAGTCGTTCCTTCAACGTCTTCTGTTCAAGCTTCGGGAACGTTTGTCACAGCCGGCTCAGACGAGACCGTTCGTATCTGGAATATCGATAAAGGCGATATAACAGGCGAAATTTTCTCTGCAAACAATGTGTTCTCCCAAGAACTCAAAAAGATCGTTTACGTTGGCGAATCGTCAGATTCACTAATCGAACCCAGCGAAAGTGAGTTACTTTTTCAGAATATCATCTTATTTAGTTTAGAAACGTTTGGTGGTGTTGCCGGAGATATGCTGGACTCGAGGATTGGAGTACGATGTGTCCGAGTGAGTCCGGAAGGGAAACATTTGGCTACCGGGACAAAAGATGGAAATATTTAGTATGTTCTAAAATATGTTTCTTCAGCAAAATTGGATTTTTAGCATTTTTGATTTTACTACGACAGAAACCGAAATGCTTGTAGAGCACGACGCTCATAACTCCGAAGTACTCTGTCTACAGTACTCCAATCCTGCAACTGGGGCACGATACGTCTTTGCTTCAGGCGGACGAGATCGGCTTGTGCATCTCTTCGACCCTCTCAACGACTACAATCACTTATTAACTGTGGACGATCATGCGAGTTCAATTAATTCGCTTAATTTCTTCCTTGTAATTATTAATTCTTTTGATCAACCTGACATTTATATTCTAGAACGCTGACGGGTTAGACATGTACACTTGCGCAACTGATAAGCTTGTTGTTATTCGGAGATTGACGGAAACGGTAATTTTGTTGTCAAGAACATATATGAGTGCAGCGCTTTTCAGAGTGATGGACTCTCTTGCTCTCGAGTGAATCAGTTTGTGTCGCAGTGCTCACTGAATGATATGGTACTTTCGCCGGAGGGAACTCTTGTGGCAGCTTGCCATGATCGCCAAATCCGTTCTTTTAACACTCAGGGCAAGTTAACCAAAGTGGTCAAAGGAACTTTGTGTGAAGACGGGGCGCTAACGAAGTTGTCGCTTGATCCTTCGGGCACTTTCGCGGCTGCCGTGTGTTCTGATCGGTTTGTGTATGTTATGAACGCTTCGACTGGAGAGTGCGCCGCTGTACTGAGTGGGTTCTCGGAGCCTGTCACTGCAATCAGCTTCACCAATGACTGCAGGTGAGTATTTAATCAAGTATTTTCTTCTAGTCACTCTCGGCTCGGGGGTGTAGTGATAATTACGTTATCTGATTTGGCGATGACGGAAAAAATTTAGTTTTTACGTCGTAGAATTGAGAATAAACTGCAAACTGATATTGATTGAATATTTCGATTTTCAAATAGTTACTATAATTACTCTTTAGGAGACTAATTGCGGTATCATACAGTGGGTGTATTTTCGTTTGGCGTCTTTCTTCGATGTTGACAAAGAAAATGACTTCAAACATGAAACGTCTGCAGCTATCCGAGAGTTCTACAGTACCTGACGAACCCAATGAAAGGTTCGTTAATATACTTTGAGTTGTTAATTCTCATCAAATTCATCATTGGGTGATCGTTAACGAAGTAAATAGGCGATTCTGTTCTCTCTGTTCTCGCTTTCCACAATTTTGTTAATGCATTTGCATTGTTTTAGATCGACCACCCCTGACAGTTTGATCGAAAGTGGAAGTGAATCAGCCAGCGTGAGTGGCGGAAAAACGACTGTTATAAGTGCGGGGAAGGATTCTGCGCGTGGTGCAACTTCTGGAAGTGAATTTGGAAGTCTAACAAGTGTTCACATTGCCGCTGGTGATGAGGACGATCTTGACAGTGGAGTAGGCGGAGCCGCAAAACAACAAATGCAGCATAGGCAGTTTCAGATGCCTCAAGTGGTCATCGATTCGAACGGGGCTGAGGACAAGAGGTTGGTTGAATTGTTGATCGGGGGAGGGGGTGTTAGGGATTGGGTTGGGACTGTGCGAGTCGGGTGCTTAGGTCGCGCGTCGATAGTGAGTGTTTACGTCGTGTACCACCGAGGAGCCCTGCGAAACCCTTTATGACCGTTATTGATAACCAGTGACTGTTGTTTGTTTACGGAGTGTCAAAAGGTGCCGCATGTGCGAAGGCGCTAAAGGAATATGTTTTGACGTGATGTGGGATCCCCTTGGCTCCAAACTGTCATATTCGAACTGATGAAGAGTGAATGCTGTGCGCTATTGTACGTTTTCGCTCCTCTTTCGATCCTCATTTTTGTGCGGACACCCGAAAATGTTTGTTTAGCCGTTTGTGCACACCATAGAGAAGAGGAACGACTACTATTGCTCTGTTCCTCTGTCTTTGTCGCTTTCTCAATCCTTCGGTTGTCACATTTTGTATCTATTGTTGCTGCAGAAGGCTTTTGCATTTGGCCAACTGTTAGAAAGCGCGCATACTCTTTGTTGAAGGTCTTGCGAGATCAGAATTTAAACGAAAAGTTTGAGTTGTGATTTATGATGTCCGAGGCAGTTATATGTGTATGTGGCATCGATAGGACGCCGTCGGACTGCTTTGACCGCAGGTGTACATCAAATTTACCTCGTAAAATGACCAGATGTTTTAAGAGGGGTTTTATGGTTTTGATTGAGTGTATCTAGCAGTTTGAATGAGGATGTTCTATTCGTTAGTCGGACTTCGAGACGTCTCCGTTTGCGTCAAGAACGTACGACGTGACACAATTGTTTGGTATTGGAAAGAAAAGAGATTTGCCTAATCTAACGGTTTGATCGCGACGCTCCTTCTTACTCGACGAATTTGCAAAGAACGAATGAATGAATTGGGAATTTGTTGCGCGATGATGACTGCGCATGTGAATCGTGCATATGCACACGGGAAAGAAAGAAGCGGCTGAACTGTAACAATTTCGTTCGAATAATGAAAATTTTTTCAGAGCGTTCGAAGTGAAACGTGTGCCTATCGACGTTATCCGTCGTTCGAACAGTGGGACCATCACGCAAGGTTCGAACTGCGACCTCCGGACCCCCAACAACGGTATGTATTACTGTATACATTTGTTTTCACTGTCCTTGACTGCTTCCCGCGATTTCGAACTGTACAATCTGAAAACTTCGCTGCGATTTCCATCTATCTAGGCTATACTATCGTTGCTCTGTGTGAATTTATGTGCTTCGAAGACTCGCGGATGTTTTGATTTTGAGCGTAGATAATTTTCCATCTCAGGCGCTTCCTTGGATGTGTTCTAGTTTTTTTTTTCGTTTTTGTTGTTTATTTCTGGCACTTACACGCGTGTACTGTAGACTTCTCGGACGACGAATCGTTGTCTCCACGACCTTCCTCCTCAAAGATGTCGGCTACCGCTGGGCTCTACACGTCGAGCCGATCAATGTCGAATCTTCACGGCAGTATGCAGCCTCCCATGAGATCAAGAAGAAAGTGGAACATCGAAGAAAACGATCATAACGGTACTTTTTGCGAAATCTGCTTTGGATTTTAATTGCAATGTTTAGAAAACAGTTACGCACTATCTCAAGGTCGCGCCGTTCCTCCCCAACTGCCTCGCGGTGGTTTTATGACTATGAATGGAACAGACATCTTCCAAGAATCTCCAATCAGTGATGCCACGCTGCAGAGGACTAAAAACCACGATAACAGCTGTAAGTTGTTTGCATCTGATCCCAAATATTAAGTATTTACTTTGCAGTCATGACAACATCGTCGTCACTCACGGCGCTCCGAACTCATTTGGAACCTTTGGCGCATTCTTCTCCGAAGAGTCGCAGAATGACTGTGAGCACACTGGATCACTCGTCATTGATCGGTGATCTCTCTTCTCCACTGAAAGGTAGCCGTCTTTTCTTCTAGAATGCATGGATTCCAGATTTCCTGACTCACCTCACTGTTAAATTTGCTCAATTCGCTTTGATTTGCTCGTTTTGCTACATTCCCATAGCATATGTTTTTGATTTGCAGTGACAAGCTTGTGAACAATGATAATCGTGATTTATAGGAGAAGATTACGCCAACTCGGAACTTCATATGGTTCGCACAAGAAGTCAAAGTCCGACCCAACTGGCCCTCCAACTCCAACAAGCCGCGTTGTACACTACTGGTGACTCAACTGCTACACCTTCTCGTAGAGTTCGTTATTCTAAAAGTTGCTTTTATATTAAAGTTTCACTGTTTTAGGATTCTGACATGTCGATGCTTTCATCATCCAGAAGGGAGTTGAGAGGTACTGGAGGGTCTTCTGCTGCGAGTCGTCTCGCTGAAATGAGAAACAAAATGCGCAAATCCACAGAAAACATCCAGGAGCTTGCATTCATAGACGACGCTACGTCTTCAGGAAATTCACTGAACATGTCTCGCTCGAAATCTTATGGTAACTTGAAGCTTTCTGTCGCCGCAAGCAACATGGGAAGCATGAGTGCCGGCATCAATTCCGAGTACGACAATGAGTGAGTTCGTTTTCGAATTTCTTTTTGTAACGAATAGTTTTAGTTCGCCAAACAGCAACGGTCTTCTCTCGACATCGAATCGCTCAATGGCGCGAAGTGTGAGCAACCTCCAAACCACTTCGGTTATGATGAACGACCAATTAGAGAACGGTCTCGCACGGCAATACAAACACACTCCGAACCGAAGTCGCTTCTCTCAACAGGCAAACGATCTGAAGAAGAGCAGGTATGTCGACTTTTAGACAACCTTATCAATTTACCTTCAGCAATCCCGATCTCGTAAACGCATTCAATTATACGAACGATAACGCTGTTGATGACGCCTTTTACCCTTCGACTTTATCAAAGGGAATTCGCATGGGTGCTGTTCAAAAGAGGGTTTGTATTTTGCGTAGAGAGCAGTTGTTAAGACTGTTTTTAGGTGGAGCGAAATATGCCTCGACACAAGAATCGCTTCGATAACACCACTAGACAGCGACGGCAATACTTCTGAGATTCCTCACTCACCTATTCTGAATATCAATAGTCCGATGGGTGCC
>KI644884.1:0-12115 GCA_000505645.1 Steinernema monticolum
AAATGTAAGAAAATTGGGGGGTCCCATCGCGACTGCACAAACTAAATTACCATACCACCTCACAAGTAAAGTTGAAAAGGAGTATATAATATGAACGTTTATGCCAGAACTATTTAAACAACAATCACAACGCAATCAACTTTCTCACGAATGGACGCGTGGAGCGTTTCAGAGAACAGTTCAAATGTATATATATGTAGTTCTGTTCATGATTGGCTTCTTCGTTGCCGCAATAAACGCATTTATATAATTTATTCTACAGTCTTATAAAATAAACACACGAATGCATTCTCCGCACAAAGGAATGTGAAATGAGAAATGGTAAAGTGATAAATTAGAACATATACATACAACACGCTCGCCTAGTTAAGTTATTTGCAGTTGAATCGATCGATCGCATGACGATGATGGAAGAGTCAGTGGAGAATGGATACTTTGACAAAGGAGACGAATATATAAACATTTAAATGTGAATCTAATCGGGAGTAAAGATATTTGTTAAGTGAGGCTTCGACGAAAGGAATAAATCGGTTAGCAATACGAATGAAAGATGAACAAGTAAAATGCGCTTGTGCAGAGTCGGGTCACAACGGTTCCAAAAACATTCGGATACGATGGGTTCGCAGAGTTGTTAATCGATGCACCTACGTTACACAAAGACAGTTATGCGCACGAGAAAGAAGATAAGAGAATTGATTCAGAAGGACACAAGCCGATTCTCAGCAATTGCATTGCTGGGACGGAGGCTTCTGTGTCGTCGTCTGCTCAAGACGCTGACCCTTTGGCTGATTCTGCGAAGGGTCGTTGTCAAGACTCTCTGCCATTTTGTTGCAAATGATCTCCACCAACTTCTCAAATACCGCTTTCACATTGATGTTCTCCTTTGCTGAAGTCTCAAAAAACTCCAAACCTAACATGCAAATGCAATACTTTTTTTAAAAAAAAGTTAGTTTTACCCAACTGGTCGGCGAGTTGTCGTCCTCGATCGAGCGATATGACGCGTTCGTCTTCCATATCACATTTGTTTCCAACTAATACGACCTGAGCGTTTTCCCATGAATAAGTTTTAATCTGTGTGCACCTGTTAATGTGTGCTTTTTATTCCAACCTGACTCAACTCGCCTTACCAGTCTTGAACACTATTGAAAGATTCTTCGTTTGTGATATCGTACATAAGAATAAAACCCATAGCTCCTCGGTAGTAGGCAGTTGTGATCGTGCGATAGCGCTCTTGGCCAGCGGTGTCCTGAGCAGATTGTATTATTAAATTAGCCGTGAAACAGTTGAAAACTTACCCAAATCTGGAGCTTTACTCGTTTATCGCCTCGGAAAACTGTTTTCACTTTGAAATCAATTCCGACCGTGGAAACAAATGCCGATGTAAAGGAATCGTCGCAGTAGCGAAAAAGAAACGACGTTTTTCCGACTGACGAGTTGCCGATGATCAGCAGTTTGAACATGTAATCGAAATTCTGATCGCCGGAGCCCCCTCCAGCAGCAGTCGTCGATTGAGCAGCTCCAGGTTGCGCCATCTGAATGGATAGGTAATGCGGTAAAGACAGAAAGTATAAGTTCTAATAGTGTTTTATGGAGAGTGAGGATTGAAAAAGAGATTTTCAGTTGTGAAATGTTCGAAATGAAGTCGATACAAGCACGCATATTAAATATTGCTGATGTGGCACAAAAAAGTGGGTCGTTCATAAGCAATTTGCATTTGTCTGCGAGCCATAACGCACGCACAAGTGAATTGCGTAGTGGAAGATTTCGATGTCTATGCACCGCATGCATACATAGAGCTGAGGGGATGGAAGAAAGTGCTAAATCTCGTAAACCCTTTTGCGCAACGGCGAGATAGGCAAAAGCTGCTAGTTTCCTTATCGATCCAGGAAAAGAAGCGGAGTGCCTCAACGCAGCTTTTGCCTGCTGGCCACTGCTGCGCGTGGAAGAAGAAAAGAGTAGGCTCATGCATAGTGTGGCAAGCAGTAGCAGCAGCGACTCCAACAAATTTGGACCACTCGCAACTCAGGGACATCGATTGCCGATGGTAAGGGGTAGCGGTCTTCGAGCAGCTACGAGCATTTGCGTCCGAGAGCTCTGGGATGTCGACGGCGTTGTCGTTGTGCCGGTGGCGTTGCCGCGGACGAAATGCGGACCACCTCAGGAATCAATCGGGGGTGCAACGAACGACGAACGAAGGCTCAGCGGCAATGGAGCGTCTGTCAGAAATGCAGTCGGTGGAAGAGAGCGTAAATTCGAATTGTCTTGTGTGCATAAATTGTGACCGAAATACAAGCAACGGTGGTAAACAATCAAAACAACACAATGGATGTCATCAAAAGTGAAAAAAAAATTAAAAGCTGCGATCAGTTGGGAACTTTGCTTTAACACTCAAAGCAGTTCTCTTATATCAAATAATCCGTGTTAGACTCGTTCTCCTGAGGAATTGACTTTAGTTGCTTGCTTGCTTCTCCTTATTCCCTCAATCGTGAAAGCGCACATTGCCCTTGCAATGTCATGAATAATTCATGAAATCTGTCAAATTGCTTGACAATTGTTTTCTCGCAAATCGCTGAGGGAATCGCGGGCGCTCGCACGAATTACGCCACTTAAAAACAACCGTAGTTTTTTTCGCACCCAAAGCAAAATGAAGAAAACGTGAAACTGAAGCTGAGGATCGCATTACCGACCACGTTTCCTCTTTCAATGGGACTGGCGTATGCAACTATGGTAAGAGCAAATAGTTGGCTTGGCACACGTGCCAGAGAAAGAGAAAGTTAAACACGACCAACGACGTTCATTTGGTCAGTTGTTTGCCGCAGGCACTACCAATATCGGCAAGATAAGGTCTCTTTGAGATTAAAATGGGATTAACCAAATGTGGGCGGTCTTGGAGCACAACATTGCCCCTTATTAGATGAATTACAACACTCAATAACCAAATCGCTCTTCTCAATCGACACGTCGTTCGGAATCGAAAGGAAACGCTGAACAGCTTAGAGAACAAATTACAGAGCAGTTCGAAGCAGTTAATGCCGCGCACGGGGACGGACTTTACCGTTATTAACTATGTACGTATTAACTCAGACTGAACTATCGATAAAAATGTTCCGTTGTATAGGAACGACAGATTTTGTGAGAAAAATGTCCTCTTTCCCGTTTTGATTTAAATGGAGTGCCTCAATATGTTTCAAATAAGCAGATACATACATACTCTATGCATACGGTAGCTTATTGTTGGTTGGTAAAGAATTGAAAGTGAAATGAACACTCGATATAATAGGGTTCCGTGCATGTTCTATGCGCAGATAAAAGTCCAGACGCTGTTAAGCTAATGACTTTATGAATCATTTATTTCCCTGAGAAATAAGAAAGTGTAATGTGCGTCACTTCAAATTCTAAAAACCATTTTTTTGACTTCAGAAGCATCGTTTCCAAGGATAAACCAAATGCCACCTTTGGCGTAGTGTCGTACGGCGATATTACTCTAATGAGCGGTTCGCTCGTTACGTCCATAACAAACTTTACTTTGTTTTTCACGCGGACAGAGCTTAACCTTTTCATTTCAACCGCTCTATTGTTTTGAATGGAGTTAATTTAAGATCAAAAAATAAAAGGTTAACAAGTGAGCGTGGGCTTACGGGGATACTGTAGTCGTCATCATACGGTATAAGAGTTGAGGGGAAGGCGGAATCTTTTATCTCGAAAAGAGAGGATACAACTGCAAAGTTAGTATGGTACATACTAAGCTAGAATGAACGGTATTCAATGAATGTAGTTGTAATTAATGAAATTAATGCTGGTTAGTTCGGTATATCAAGTAAGGGGACGACGCGTAAGCAAATCAATATACATAGAGTCTAATTGAATCGCTGATTTCAGTTAAATGAGATGAATCTTCTTAACTAATTGTATATATGGGGTTGTTTTTTGTTGCTTTTGAATCCTTATGTACTATCATAGGAACTCAATTACGTTGAGTTTTATTCACATTCAAACTAAAAAAATAAGGAGGCAGATATACAAATTTTTGAAAAGCAAGTCAATGATGATTTTTTAGATTGACGGGTACACGATTACCAATAGAATTCGTTTCTTATCGTCCACTGTGAGCTCAGGCTTACCGAATAAGATATTGAATGCGCAAAAGTATTCTACTATAATGTAATGCAATCTAGTAGTCTTGAACTATAGGCATTACTGAATTAAATAAGCACAATGTCACATAATGGAGCGGAGGAACTGGAGAAATCGCACCTTATTAATGCACTTTCATATTTCAATTTTGAGTCGGTCTAAACTTTATTTGCGTTTGATGTTCTAGTCAAGAAGAAACGCCGACATTTGAGTTACCGCACGTTTGGCTTGTGTGTTCAAGCTCAAATTTTACCCTGAGCCTAAGCGAGAAAATACTTCTTCTTCTACGCGCTTATGGTCGCTACACGAACCATCTTCCCACCCAAATAATATGCAGAACGTAAGCGAAATGAAATTCACAGGGTGATCAGAAAATTTTTTTGGGATTGTTAAGGAATTGTGGTTTCTCGTCATTATTTCAGCTCACGGTCGATTTCGACTCGAAGAAGTTGATACTTCTAAACTTAACTCAAACGTATATAGTTAAGTTTGTAAGTAAACGCAAAATCTAACATTAAACAACTGATGAATCACGTTAAATAATAATTTGATTTGTCATAATTTAATTAGAGAGGGGGTTTGCCATTGCAAAGAACTCACCAGATCCTTATCAGACTCCGATCTAAAGATGCGTCGCACGGTGCTTCCGTTGAGAGAAATTTCGAATTCGGCATCGTCGTTCATTGACAGCAATTATCTGAAAATTGATTCATGAAAATTAGAAAGGAGGTTTGAAACTATTAACGAGAATCATAAACAACGCGCGTGACAATGGCAACCAGAACCACTGTTTGAGGCTCAAATACAAAATAGAATGCATCGGGCATTAGCGAAATCGTCGGAAATGGAAAAAGAGAAAAGAGGAATCATCCACTCATCCATGCACTCCTGTTCGCAATAATCCCCGCGCGACGGAGGTTCACCCGTCGGTGCGTGCTCGAGACACATGACCTGCAGAGATCGTAAAACCGGAAGAATATTTATTGGCGAAGTTGTCTCCGGCTTTTTTGTAACTTACGGAAATTTTGGATTCATGTTATCAACGTCAACTTATAACTGCAAACTATGTATTGTATTCCAGTTGGTTATAGTATCGCATGATGAGTTATTTTCATTTTTTCCGTCATTATCTCATTTTACAAAAATGGAATTGTACTTGAAACATATAAGTGCAATTGGGAAATGCTCGAAATGCTTGATTTGTAGCGAAAGTGTCCGTGTTAATGTTGCGAGTAAGTCAACAACTAACGCAGAATTGTGTTCGCTGCCGTTTTTTCTCTAGCTTGATGTCAACAGATTACGGTAGGTAGCATTTTCAAACGTGGTTAAATGCAAAATGTACACATGGAATACATTTTACTTGACTAGATACAAATGTTGATTAATAGATAGTTGTTACTTATGAATGAACTATTTACGATTGTGCTTGCAGCAGACTGTGACCACAGCGTACGTGGTCGGCGAGACTTTCAGGAGACGAGCAGGGTAGCTGACAGACGCCGCACACAAACTTCCCGCCTTTGCCAAACATCTCCGACGTGGCTCCGGAAAGGATTTGCGAAATCTGAGCGCTTTCTGCAAGAAATCTTAACATAGAGAATTAAGAAGTGTTCTTTCGAGTACTCTTCTTACTGTTCCGCAGCCGATTCGGTGGCGGCTTTCTGAGCAGCCATGTAATGTCTGTTTCTGATGTGTTTTGCAAGCATCGCGGGACTCTTGGAGACGTGGCTGCAGTCGGGGTGCGGACAGCGTCGAGAGCCTGAAACAGCATTGAACGATGAGCTCCGATCGCTTATCGACGATTCACTCACCGACGTCAATCGACTCAGGCAAAGCAACGTTATGTCGGTAGTACTTGTGGAAGTGGATATATCTCGCTTCTCGAGTGCTGAAGTTACAGTCTTCCCAATCGCACTTGATCGGAGCGTTGCGATGGTAAATGGTTACGTGATAGGAGACTGAGTTGTAACGTCCGTATGTCTTTTTGCAAATGGTACACATAAAGCCGTTTGGCACTTCTCGAATGTATTTTTTATTGCGACACCAACCTTAAACAATCGACTTTAACATCTAATATCCGAGCGCTTTTTTCTCACCTTCGGTGTCATCACTAGGTACCGTAATCTCATCGAGGGCCCTTGAACAGCACGGGTCATCGTCAGACGACACAGAACTGCTTGTCTCCATCGCGTTGACGGGGTATTGAAAGACATCCGGAGAAGAGATGGGCAGTGTGAACGGGGCTACAGTATTCTGTGGGAATACCTGAAACTGCTGGAATTGCGGAAGCGCAAGCATATTGAGCATCTAAAGCGATTCCGTCAGCTCTGAAGGTTGCGGAAACGGTTAGTACCTGTGATGTCTGATATTGCTGAATGAGATATGGAATAGTTTCTTTATCTTCTTGCACTAAAAGCACATTCGATATTCAATGAATTAAGAATCTGCGGTGAACTTACGCATTTGCATCAACATGACCATAAAACTGGAGTCGTTGAAGAGTTCCAACTTTTGGAAAACAATGTAATACTAAATGGAAACACATTGACGTGACAATACAAATTGATAAGACGACATACCTCCAACACAGAGATTTCTTGCTTGCGTTGCATGGTTTCCTGGGACATGTAAATCACTTCTAGAATGTCTTCAAATATGACGCAGCTGTTATGACAGTCGTTGAAGTACAGAACAACGCGCGATTCCTGCTGAACAAGGTATATGGCTCATTAAACAATGATTGTGTAGTGGCTACAGTACCTTTTCGCTGACGAGTCTGTCGATAAGCGGAATAATCGAAGCGACAAAAGCGCGATGCGCCTGAACTTCTTTGGTTCCCGACTCATCGGACACCACGATGATCAAATCGCTGAAGCGTTTTGTCGCGTAGAGTTGTGGCGCGATGCGAGCGAGTATCTTTTCGCCTGTATTCATCTGGACTGAAATCAGACATAACATAGGAGATAGGAAAATACTCGGAACGCGCGCTTAAGTGACTCAAAGTCGTAATCGTTCTTTACCACCACACTCATTCGGATCTCTTTTGGCAAGTTGACATTGCGAGTAAACACCGTAGTCATAAATGCGGCCCCTTTATGAGGTTTTGCAGGAAATGGGAAAGGCTTGGAGGCTTTAAACACGTCGTCGCCGAATCTCGACCATTCCTAACCTCTATAGCGTTACCGTACCCCTGTGCCAGCCGCTTGTTATGTCGTAATCGAGGGTGCGTAAAAAGTTCTCTTTCAAGGAAACGACGCCATAAATTCTCAACTTAAGAAGCTAAATAAACAAGGAGAGGGACATGGGTAGCCAGCCAGAAATGTAATTATTGTTGGAGGTCGGGTCCGAATCGGTATAACAAAGAAAAGCGGGCAAGTGACAGACTTCGGCGGCGGACGACCGTTTCGGTTTTGTCTCGCTCTCGAGATTGCACCACTTCTAGAACTCAACCCTTCTTTAATAGACGCACTGATAACACTGAGACGACAAGCCTCAGAAAGTGCATTCATAGAAAAATTTAGTGATAATGGCACGATCTGTGATCGTCTAAGTGAAATTCTACGACGCGATTCGACGAAAGCGGCAGCGAGTGATGCACATTACAAACCCCTACGTTCGCCAAGAGTTCAACGCATGCGCATGCTTTTTACAACCTTTTCGTGTGCAAGGTTGGCGAAAAACGATTTGAACGTAATCGCTGATTACAGTGACTTGCATGGAAAAGCGTCGGGCCATTTGGAGAAAAGGGTTAAACGAGGCCGTCGGCGATTCGAGTCGACTCAATGAAATCGCTTGACATGACACTGTACTTTTCCGAGAGAACTAGAAACGTCAAAACGTCTGATACCGAGAGGAGTAGGAATCTCCGAGAATAGTGCAAACTGTGCATGTTTACTTTTACCGAAGTAACATCCTTGTAGGTCTGATAACATTCAGTGAATAAACATTGTACTTTCAGGCGTTTGAGCAACAAATGTCCCAAAGCTGATCATTTAGAGGCCGCGACATTTTCCTGCGATGTCCACGTGCTGTCACTGATTACTTGACCATTGCGAGCTTCCCGCTGAACGTGAATTCCCATATGAGGGCCGTGATCACATGGCCTGGAAACCAGTTTGATGTCCTCTTACGTACCAGTCGGTGCCAGCCGTGTTATCAGTTGTGTTCAGGAAAAAATGCCGCAAAAAACCTGCCGGATCTGCTCACCCCATACTTGTGGAAACAATATTCAATTTTTTCGGTGTAGCGAAAAGTGAAACAAAGAGGTAAATCGTAAAAGAGGAAAGGACGGCATCGCGTGATGGTGGCGCCTTTGTGCCGAGCAATTGCACTTTTATCGGCTTTCTTCCATCACCACCAGTGTTGCAAGAAAAAGCTGAAGTTGTCGTTTTGATAAGGAAACGCCTTATGGCCGGCCAGACGTCTCGTAGTTTCACAACTCCGTCGTCACGCAAGCACAACTTTTGTCCAAACTAAAATGTGTTTATTAAGTGACTGAAAGCGGCTGAATCGCGACGAGTGGTGTTTGATATTTCATTCAATAAAGAATTGTCTTCGAAACGATCGCTGCGGCAGACGAATGTCAGTTTTCGGCAGACGATACCGACTGCGTCGAGGGCAAAGTACTTTCTTTCGTGAATTATCCCTACCTCGAGACGAATGCACTTTATTATCAGTCACAGGCGATTATGCATTTATGATCACAAATGACTTAGCAGAAAAAAATTTCCTTATGCACAGAATCGTTTTTGTTTGACGAAACGGCGAGTGATAACCGAGTCGCATCGCCGAAACGGCGTCTCACAAAAAATGAGAATTGATTGAGCAGTTGCATGTAGAAAAAGCAGACGATCGCAATGATATCGCCGGTATTGTCTGTTAATCAAAGACTGCTGAGTGATACATATGATTCTCTTACAAAAGGGTTTGTTTTGGAATGTGATACGGTAGCGGAGATCAAACTCAAAGGAGATTTCGATCCTGTCGGTCTCCGACATTTCGCACGTTGTGGCTTCAGTCTCCTACTCAGATGCAAAAAGACAACGTTAAAACTGACCTTTCAAACATTGATCCGTTTGTGCCAACAAAGGACATCCGAGTGCAAAACACAGGGTTGAAACCTTCCTCGTTAACGCCTCTTATCATCAGACAAAGAATTTTGACTGGTTGTCGCCACGTCTTCGCATTTCAACGCTACGCTGTTTCTGCTGATGTCAGCGATTCGCATTGAAAGTGCTCTTCCGTACCAAAAATCAAAGATATTTCCGAGCAGTATTACGGAATTAAGGATCTTTGTAATAGAGTGTAGTTAAAGGGGTAAAGGGTCACCACGCCTATTACAACTTCTCTTTTTGAAACTGCAAAAAGGACAGATTACATGCACTCGAGATTTGAGTTACATGCTTGCAGATTGTGTTTGCACTTTCCAAATTATCATTATCTTCAAAGGTCACGTCATCGGAGAATCACACGAATAAAGTAATTAAACAAGTTTATTCCCGCTGATACAGTAAACAAATTGGCTCTGTTGATATGTTTTGTAAGGATTCTTTGTTTTCTGCTAAATGAGGAACTCGCCTTATCATTACGGCATCGGAGTTCGCGTGCCAAGTGCCTCCATCGCACTGTGAATTCGGAAATGCAGTTTTGTTTCCAGAGAGTAGCCCTTGTAGGTCCGAGCTCTGTGCAAGAGCGCCTCGGCGTCCTCGTAACGGTTAAGTTCGGTCTGGAGTTGAGCCAACTCGAAAATAGCATTTGGGATGAGATAATAATGATCTGTCAGGTGGTGTTCACTAATAACAGAACTTTGTTTTCTTGTAAGTTAGAATTCACGGATAATACCTGTCTATCAGCTTCAAAAGGCATTTCTCGGATTCGTCGTAACGTTTCAAGACACGGACACAAACCGCTTTAAGTAGTAAATAGAGACCTTCGTCGTCTTTGTCATCTAAAGGAAACATCAGAATCCAATGACGCATTCCGCTCTACTCACTCGCAGCGCTTCGGCTCCACTGTTCCTCAATGTCTCTTAAGATGTTTTCAACCATAAGCACGTTCGACCGTAGTATGTTAAACCCGTTCCAAAAGTACATGAATTCCTAAAGGTTTCACTTTGCTAATAACAATTGTCGCTTTTTCACTCACATAATGAGCAAATAGAAGAGAGCCTTTTGACACGAATCTCTTTGCCTTGCGTTCGCAGAACTTCTCTACAGGAATTGATTTTCCCGCTATTCGCAAACGGATTGAGGGGATTTTTCTTAAATTTCGTCGTTTTCAAAACATTAAACAGACTAACAAGCAAAATCACTCACTCTAAGAGTATTCTACACGTGTCCACACGGTTTGGAGCAGTTAAATCGGCGTTAATCATAATCGCTAAGAGGTAAGTGTACACACATCGAGACCATCGACTCTCGTCCAGGAGCTTCTTCGCATTGTTTGCCGCTCTTTTCCAATCTTGGAGATAAGAGTGCGCAAAACTTAATATTGTCCGTTAATCTTACTTCTCAAAATGTTGTGTCCGACTGTCATACTTTACTCATGATGTGATTTAGTTCTCAACAACCAAAAAAACAATTTGTAAAGGCGGAAAGGGCCTTCTTGCGATCAAGAAACTAAAGTATGCTTTTATCAAACTGTGTTCGATTTCAGCACGGTATTGAAACATGCAGAAAACTGTTTTAGTGACCTATCGTTAGCATGATTTTGAAAATCGTTGGTTACAAGTCGTTCAATAAGAGGTCGTTGGGTGTTGTGCATAAAACCTACAGTAATTCCCAGAAGCAAATGTGATGAAACTGTCTATAGTCGCTTTGTGATTCAATCGAACGATTAAAGTAATGAATGGCGTTGTCGACCTCGCCACTCACGACAAAAAGTCGTGCTTTTAGAAAAAGGATTATTGATCCCTGAAGATCGGAAGATCAGATTTACAAAGAGCGGTAGCATAGGTACCTGCGGATAATTCTGAAGCAACGGATCGAGGATTTGCCGGCACAAGGGAAGGTCGGGCTCTCCAATGCCGAAGATAAACGATGCGATTAGGTGCCATAACAGAAGTGTTAGCCGACACAACGGATTCCGCAGTGTTCCGTTTAAAACAAGTGAGCCGTGCAGTTCCATCATTCCTATTCCCTGAAAACCATGTTTTTATAAGCACTTGTATTGAAGAGAACAAGTTGCAGGTGGGGAATCTACTGTTAAAAGATGCAACGATTCTCTGTGATTATTTTCCGAATTTTTAAAGTTATCCTAACGACGGCACTTTTCATGATCACAGAGGAACGCGATAATCTGTTTTGAGTTTGATTTGCTGAACGTTTCAAAGACGCTTGGACACAGGTGTCTAAGGAAAACGTCCAAAAAGTTTGTGTAATACATCTATAACCCGTCGAGAGGCTGGAGGCTTGGGATGCCTGTTCATTCACGACAATTGTCTCTCTTCCGACCCAACGCAACTTCCACAGCTGGGCCTTCACATCTTCATTGTCCATTCAATTCCGACGCGTACTCCTCCTCTTTCATGTACTTAAATGTCCTTTCAAATTTTCAATTAAAACTTTCAGAGATGACTTCGACAAAAACTATCTTTTTTGTGCTTTATGCCCTGTTTGGAGTGCTTGTCTGTCAAAGCCAATTCCGGCAGATTAAGTACAAGAACTGCAGTGAGTCTCTGAATCGTTATATCAACCTTATATTTTATCTTAGAGTCAAAGTTTGACATTCTTAGTGTCGAAGCCACGGAGTGCGGTGAATCCGGATCGCGGTGTCCCTTCAAGCGTGGAAGTGAACCCAAAATCCGCATTGCCTTCAAACCTAGTAATAAAAAAAAAATTCACAAACTTTTATAAAATCATGCTTCAGAGGAACGTATCGATAAACTCGAAACCGCCGTCAGAGCTAAGTTGGGATCAGTTTTTGTTCCTTTCCACCTTGAGAACAACGACGCTTGCACCGGGGGAAACAGATCGGAAGAGCG
>KI644897.1:774-12719 GCA_000505645.1 Steinernema monticolum
GCAGTTAAGAGGAAGAGTTAGGAAGACACAATCCTACTTTCTACGCGTTGATTTGTGGTTCTGCAACTCTACCATTTGAGGTAACAATTTATCGAGGAACGAGGTAATCTGTCACAACGATTTAAATAAATTTAGTGAAGAAGGTTTACATAAATACGCTCACAATCAGCATGCTACTATATTCCTGTTCGCAATGTTATCTTAGATCACACTATAGCAATGACGATTACCTACGGACGTAATTCTCGTTTCCTTTTAACATAGTAAAACTAAGACGACAACAGAAAGGAAACGACTAATAAGGGAGGTGACGAAGAAGTCTGACTCGTGGGAACTCAGAATTGTTAAAAGTGCCATCTGAGAGAGAAAGTTCGAAAACAAACGAAGTCTAAGGGAAAGAAGCGTAAAAACAAAGAAGAAAGGCAAACGAAGTTTAGGTTAAAAGGTAATGTCTCAGATGTCAGGTATCCGCCGTCTGAAGGGTGCTCGATAGGAACCAAAGAAGGAAAGGCTAGGGTTTCCGGAAGGCTTTCTTGGCTGCGCGAATTTGAAGAATCGATTCAAAGCGGATATTGTTGTTTATTTGGTAAATTTAGCGAGAATGTAACTGTATTAGTGCTTCTGCTAGAGCAAAATGCTTTCAAATGATAGTTGGCCTTCTTTGAATAGTACAATTAATGCGTGAAAAGTAAATTAGCTGGCGAGTAAACACTTCGCATTTCACCTGAGAGGTAACAAATAGCGAATAAAGCACCTTTTACGAAATTCAAATGTCAAAATGCGTATCAATTTACATTGGCTAACCTGTCAGGAGTACCAAAATCCATGGTACTACTTTCACTTATAGAAGAAACCATTTTCAAGTCAAGACAACTTTTCTAGGACACCTTTCACAACGAAAGAATAGAAAATGGCCCTACAGCTGAGAACAACGACAAATATCGGAAACGATTATCGCGTTTGAACAATTCACGCCATGGTCTTGCACCTAAAGGTCTCCAAGGGTCTCGAAACAGGCGAAATTCGTCAAAAAGAACCGCGCGTGCCACAAAGATTAAAACGATTCTCAAAAGGTCATTTGGCGGAACAATTTCCGGGAATATCAAATCCTATCTCTGTCACAGCTTCTGGCAGACCTCCCGTCGCACCAATTAGTGAAATGCAATCAAGTGTACCGATCAATGAAGCGAGAACTCCGCTTGGAACTTCGGCCTCCGAGGAACAAAAAATTCGTGTGCGGTCGGCAGTGAGCTGAGGATTGCGACGAACCTGATCTTGCAAGCGAGCTTTGTTTTACGACCATAAAAGTCGATTAATTATTTTGTGGACAGCTGTTGTGGCAATGGAAACAAGCAGGACAGACCATATAATTGTAAAGAAGATCTAATTAGCATGCGTGGCAATAGATGACAAATGCTTCGCGCTATGGAATCCGGGGAAGCGGTAAAGAAGGAGAAGAATTTAGAGCACGTGGCCTTTAGAATTTGTGAATGAGTGGGAAAAGAATAGAAAGGGCGGTTAGAGAACAATAGTAGAAGCTCTTTTGACGGAACATTATCCAGATTAGTACATTAATATCTTACAACTTTTTGAGTTGAGAGTCTTAAACTTGAATCCTTTTAATCACTCAATAATGAGCCTATGCGTTCGAATAAGAGTAAAAAGTATTGCTTCATTAATCTGATATCTGCAATCGTGAACGCAACCTTTTTTAAGCCTTTAATACACGCCTATTTTTATAAGAAAAACGTGCTCTTACGCTAATTAAATTAGATTGTGGTCCGAACTAAACAGAAATACAAAATTTGACATAAACGGTTTATGTTCTTGCGTGTTTAATATGTCCATTGTTAAAAAAGCAACATTAAAACAAGTTGAAAGCGACGTTATTAAGAGGGGATGCTTATCATAACAAAGGATGTGAAAACACTTCAAACAAAGAAGAATAAATAGAAATTATGAATAAAACGTATTACCACACGTGGAAATGTGAGAGAAGTCTTATTTCCCACGTGTGATTCATAAATGAACGTATTGTTGTTTTTAAACAGAAGGAAAAAAGGATTAATTAATATGTCCGATTGTGACATCAGAACTTAGGCGGAACTGATTTCTGGTTCAATGCTTGACGTAACTTTACAGCGTAGCAAAAATGAGACTTTGCTATACGTTTTCCAGCATGATAAACAGGATTCACTAAATAATCTGTTTTTTGGCTGTTGATTACAGTCATTTTGCAAAGTTCCCGATAATTCCTATTATTTACAAATTACCATTTTTGAAAGTGCGAACCCGAACAAATAAGAATTACTCTCCTTGCACGCTTACTCACTTCTTAAAACCAAAACGAGTAATCACGAAACAAAAGAAATGAGCCAAAAACAACGACCTCATCCCAAGAACTACTCAGAAATGCATGACTTTAGGTAAGTTCCCCCTGTGAAGAAGCCGCAAACAACGACGGCGTCACTCACCTGTCCTCCATGTCAGTCGACAATCCGCGCGAGCTGTTCCGCTCGAGGAAGTGATGCATGTTGCTTCCTCCTACAGCGTTCTGCAGCGGATCTCAGTCATCTGAAAGCGAACGAATCAGGACTTTGCAACAGAAATGTCTCACGACATCACTTAGGCGATCACGAAGGTTCAACGCAACGAGGAAGTCGTCTGAGGAAGCGAGAAGAAGGGTACAATTTCCGGATAGCGCGCAGAATCGAAAGTGCGCGTGCAGAACTGCGCCAGAGAACAATATAAAGTATGAATGCGATTAAGTTGGCCTCACAGAAAGGCTAATGGTCATGTGGTAGTGAAGAAGGCAGTTGTCGAGTGTTAAGAAGCGCAGGGGTAATGAGGGAACTGAACTTTAATGAGAGAGGAACAAGTAGGGATTGGGGATTGACATCACGAAGTACGGGGTTGTAGAGCAATTAGCCGGAGTTACGTGTTACGGCAATGGTTGAGTAGTAATTGAAACAAATAACCGACATTTGAAAGTGACGTTTGAATGCACTTTCTTGAAATTGGTTATTTATTAGTAAGAGGTGCACTAACTCCATCTAAAGTCTATTTACAGAACAATTACCGTAACCTTGTTCATCCTGAATTCAACGAAAGCTTTTAAGCGAAATAAAGAAAGAAGTAAAGAAGAGCGCTAATAGCGAATGTTCGCACAAATATGAATAATTGACAGTTGTCAGAGAGTACCGAAGTAATATGAGTTTGATTGTATTAGCGAGGTTCATGACGGCGTGTGAATTATTTATTTTGAGTCATTCTTCGTGCGAAGAAACAATTAATTGCATCCACGCGACTCGCAGGAATTACTCGGTGAACTCAAGCTGCGAATCCAAGTGTGAAGAACGTTAAATTTGCAAGCTAACTCAATTTCAGAGCACTTTAGAAAGTCACAAACTAAGTGAACACTGCGATGAGAGATCAAGAAGAGGTTGCACATTTGCAGAAGTGGTAATTACGTTAAGGAGACAGGCTCATTTCAACAAGAACGGTTAGGATTTGGTGTTAAAGCAGAACTTTTTGATACCACCAACATCAAGCTAACTCACAGCTATTAAATGCTCTGCTCCTAGAAGTAAGCAAATTTTGTCTAGCCAGGTGGTATTCACAAGCACATCAAATAATCATACACTTACGCGCTTATGAGTCAATCTCATTAGAAATACAGGTTTCAAGCTTCAATTCGATAAAAAAAGAAAAAAAAAACAATTGTAGAAAAAAGACTTTTCTATCGTAAACCATGATGCTTTACCAAAAGTTGAGTTGAAAACAAAAACAGAATCTATACACTTTATACTCTTTTTCTACGTAGACTACCGTAGTTAACCTGATTACCTCAATATAACACATATATGTATTTTGAATCAAAGAAAAACGCAAAGAAGACAACCCAAACTAGTACTGTAAAGCAAATTCTCACGATGAAAGAAACGAAGTCGCCGTTAGCATGAATAACGAAGATAATTTTGGCCGAAACAAGGCTAATCGCTTTAAGGCTTTAGGCGCTAAGCACACGGCGTGTTCGGGGAATATAAAACGTCGCGCATAGTTAATGAAGCGCTTTCGAACGAACTTTTCGAATGAATTAAGAGCGGAACAAAAAGAACAGCCTAATACATCATTTTCCCTTTTGCACTCAAAGTTCCAACTCCTTCGAATAATGGACTTGTACTACTTACCTACGAGTAAACGACCGACGCGGGTGGTCAGCTTAGATTTTGGGTAAGACATCATATGCTTTTGTAATATTTTTGTAGATTTAATTGAGGAAAGAAACAGTAAATACAGTAAGCTTTCACATCCTTAATACTAAAAGTGGAACACATCAATTGAATACACGAGCTCTGGACTCAAATCGCTACTAATTGAGCTTAGCGCTTAGCCTACAGCTTAAGCGGACGATTTGAACGTCTTTCTTTCAACGTGTCATCGCGAAGAGGGCGCCGTCGACGTCGCGGTGGATATAATTATATCTAAAGAGACATACAAGGCCACTCAGGCCCCTTCCTCGCCATGGCCACTGCACGCTAATTCCCAAAATGCTCTCGGCGCCGCACGAGAAAGTCAAAACGACACGAAGATGATGTATGCGCGTGCGATTCTGTTAATGGAACGCATTAAAGAAGATCTCCCGATCGGAACCTTTTTTTAAACCATGGCAACTCGCGCGTTCTGCGGGCGGCCGATTGAAGTGATTTATTTAATGTTATTTGCAGCGAAAGTACGGTATTGGAAGGTTGACAACATGTGGACAGCGTGTTTTTAGTTCAAAAGTGCTTTAAGGTTGACGGGATATACGTTGTTATGATCATCTAAGGTTGGTTTAATTTGTAAGGTTATAAGAGCTGTCCTCCTTCTTGTTTAACGCAAAGATTACACAATGACTGTATAATTAATCTCATTAGGTTAATCGTAATTAGCTGCCTTTCTCCAATAAGCAATAGCTAACAAATTAAGCCAATATCCATCAGTCTCTAAAGTGTTATTAGAACCCGTTCGATCAAAGAGATGCCTTGAAGATTAGTTAACAACAAACAACAAAACGTTAATTTAATAGTTAAAACAATACAGCTCCTTAGTGTAAAACAAATAAATGCGTGAAAAACCGAAACTTTACCGCAACTAGCGGCAAACGACCGCCTCGGGAAGGAAAGCGACGATTAAGTCGATCGACAAAGTCCGAAGAGGTGAAAAGACATCCGAAAGGAAAGGACAAAAAACGAAGTGCGGAGCGTCGATTGCACTGAGTGAGTCGATTCGAAGCTCGTTTAAGTAGAGAATCAAATTGACGTTTCGACGTCGAATCGGCGGTTAAATTGCATTTGCAACTCGGAACCGCAATGTCTGTCTCCGAGGGAGTGACGAGTCGGGTCGGACGAAAGTTCACCAACAATGGGACAATCAAAACAACGCAAAGAAGAAGAGAGAGAGTAAGAATTAGTCGCGTTCAAGTGTTTCGGAATTTGGAGACAAAACAATCACAAAGTAGTAGGGAAAGAGAAAACAAATTAAGTATTACCTGAAATAAGGAAAGATAAATGAAGTTCTCGAGAGGATGAGAATCTGAAAAACAGCAATTCTCTCTCACGCGAAGACAAAAACAAATTAGATTCTCATAAACATCTAGTGCACGTACAATTCTGATGCACAGAATCCGAAAACTGCGGAAAGTTCACAATGAATAACATAAGTAATGTGACCTGAAATATGCATTTAAACAATTGTCCAGTAGCTAGCTCACTCAAACTAGCTCACTCAAAAACTTATAAAAGCACAACTATATTTATTATAAACTATCAAATGAAACAAACAAATTCACAATCAAGTCAGTAGATAACTCGGTTGTCATCGACGTCGGAACCCCCCTCCATGACAGCAAGCAGATTAAACAATATGAATACGATAATTGTTATTTGAAGCACCAGCGATTTCATCAAAGGAGCACCGTAGGAGATCACCGAATCCTTTAAACTAGCACTGTAGAATCTCACGGAGTTCCCAAATTTAGTTCGCGCAAAGGACTTGATTCTATCCGTTGTCGAAGTCATCCATTGATGAGACTTGATCTCCTGCAGAGAAGGACGTTGATGAGGTTTTGAATTAAGAATAAACTTTGCAAATTTACGTCCATCTTTGACATCTGACCCTTTGAACCGAGCATATTCCTTGTCCTTCGAAGTGGCTTTATTCCAAGGAAGGTCTCCAGTAAGCATTTCCAGAAGAAGGATTCCGAGTGCCCAAACGTCTCCTTGAACCCCGCTGTAACCTTTGTTATCGACAAATTCTGGAGGCATAATGGACATCGGAGATTGGCGTTCTCTGAAGATTACGGTGCATTTCGAACGTTTTGACTCAATAAACTGCGATTTGGAGAAGTTACAGATCTTCAGATTCCCATCGGCTCCAACTAAAATGTTCTTGCTTCTAAGGTCCATGTGAGCAATTCCTCGTGAGTGAATGTGCTCAAGGCCAGCAAGCACCTGTTTGAAATATGATTTCACCGTAGATTCCTTCAGAAGATGTTTCTTGATAGGTGCTTGAGCGTCCGTAAGTTCTGAATTGTAAAATTGCATTTCACGACGTGATCCTGTCTTAAGCGACTCAATCATGCATTGGTCAATGTCGTTTACGGTAAGGGCTTGCTGAGAAACTTGTTTTCGGTGGTCTCCATTGAGAATACTGTAGAGCGTTTGCGTGCAAGGCTCCATGATGATCCGCATTCGGTGTGCCTCTAATTCACTAGAAAGAGAGATGACGTTTGGGTGTTGGAAGACTTCTCGAAGCATGCGGACCTACAATATATATTATTTGTAAAAACGAAACATTCGGATCACTAACCTCATGATTAAATTCTTTCTCGTGAATCTTCTTGTAGTTCTTAACAAGGGCAAACTCCTTTCCACGCTGACAGATGCGCAGATCGGGATCGTTGAAGTGACCCCCCTTCTCGATGTTTTGGTAAGTAGTCCAGTCCTGGGTGAATTCCATGGTTTGATGTGTTCAGTTGTAATGATGACAATCGACGATTTTTAACGGTTTTTATGAAAGCAAAACTGAACTTACTTAATGCTTTCTGACATCGCTTTTAAGAGACTAAGGTAAAATAGCATTGTATGTTGATTTTTCAATGAAATAGCCATCACAGATACCCCAATAAAAGAAAAATTCACACCTTATGCCCAAAAAACACAAAAGTCGCGTCATATTCTTAAAACTTACAGGCCCCTGATGACAGCGCAATGCGCTGTTCCAGTAAAAGACCAACGTACTAATTGGCAATATGTGTTTATTAACTCAACAATAGCACTTCAAACAGGAATTTCACAAACGGAAGGAAACTCTCTCCCGCAAGGATAATTGATCCACTTCTTGTAGTTTGCATCAAAGATCTGTAGACACTCATCAATAAGAACTAATTGTTAACAATACATATGTACCTGTACGCAATTATTGCTGCCGCTATCACTTGGCTGTCCTTGGTAGAAGTTTGTGTAGTTCCATGCAGATCCATCAGTCCAAGTCCACCGATAACCATTATTCTTGAAACCACCAATCCAGATATCAAATCCAAGCCTGATGAAGTAGCTATCATCCCTGAGTAAAACCTCAGCTACAAAGTCCGTTTCTTCCTTGCTACGAATCGACGCCAAATGACCATTTTGGGAATTACAGTACGCCTCGGCATTGTACCAGTTCTGCTTCATGTGATTGACGATGTAAAGGTGACCGTTCAAGCAAGGAAACATTTGACCAGAACAAGGGTCAGCGGTTGTGGTGGTTACAGTAGTTGTCGTGGTAGGAACCTCCGTTGTTGTCGTGGTAGGAACCTCCGTTGTTGTCGTCGGCTGGGGTGTAGTTGTAGTGGGAATTACGGTAGTTGTAGTTGTCGGGACTTCAGTCGTGGTAGGAGCCTTAGTTGTCGTTGGTTTCTTAGTAGTTGTTGTAGTTCGGATTACTGTAGTTGACGTTGTGGGACGGAGAGTGGTTGTAGTGACCGGTTGCTTGGTAATTTCACAAACGAATGGTGCAGTCTTGTAGCAATAAGTTGGAAGCCAAAGTCCACTTCTTCCGGCAATGAAGAGACAACTCCATCGAGGATCGAATACCATATTTCTCGGGAAGTTGTGGTAAACAAACGGGGTTCCGCTAACCCAAGACCATCTCCACATCTTGTAAGTTGCGCCAAGCCAGAAAGAATCTCCATCGATCTGACCGTATAAGCTAACCGCTTTCTCTATAGAGCGTTATAAAGCAAATCCGCTCTTTAAAGATACCTTACTTGTAACAAGACGATTTTCTGAAGCGTCCTGAATGGACGCCAAGTTGCCTCCGAGATTCTGACAACACTTCTGCGCATCTTTAAAGTTCACATGTTCGATATCGAAGTGAAAACACCGCTCTCCAACTTTGCTCTCTTCGCAAAGCTTCCGAGATCCAAATACGTGCGATGTCAGGAGAAGCACTCCAAGGAAGAGAAGCATCTGAAAGAGGTATGAATGAACGGAAACCAACTACGCGAGTGATAAAACCAAAATACTTTCCACTTTAAGAGCTATTTTGTGAGCGCGATTGACGTAAACTTGCTGATAAGAGTTATTTTGTGTCATTTTGATGTGTCATAAAGAAAAAGGAGGTGACGGGAAACATTTTTCTGTAATCTTTATGGTCAATTGCACAGTTCCTCTTCTGTTTTATGAGGCCATAATTGGTCTTGATGTTTTAACTTTGTTTTTGCAAGTATGTCAGTTAGTAACATACGTTTACGTTACAATTTATTACATGTTGTTTTCATCAATATTAGATCATGGTGATTAATACAAGATTAAGGCTCCACTCGGCTGATTTCCTGCTCAATTGTCCACGGGTTCTTTGGGAATTTGATTGGCGAGTGAGATAGGAAACATTTCTGAAGTTCCACACTGCTTCCCTACAATACACTCTATATTTCTAGTTATCAAATGCAATGCTAACTTCGCAATCCTCATTAGAAACCCTCAAACAGCCTCGAACTCTCTTTCTTTCGCCTCCACGGCATGGAGTCCAACCTGTCCAGTCGAGCCATTCGCTTTCTCCTTAAAAAATCACATCATATGGTTTCATTAGTGTATGTATAACTTACCTTCTTTTCTCTCTTTTCTCATTGGCTGAACTACCATCGGAGAGGTCTTTTCAGCTACCGTAGTCATCTCAACAACGGGTGTTTCAAGCACTCTGGTTGCTTGCGTCACTGAGGCCGGCTTCGGAGGAACAATGGGTTTGTAGACGTACTGAATCTTCTTGTGAGTGGCTTAACATTTGTTGGTTAACAGTAAGTTGCTCTTGGCGACTTACAATGTGAATAGGCTCTCGCTAACGGCTGAAATTGTTCTACGAGTTCAAAGTTTGTTCGTGCGTGTCCGCCAAGGTGGAAATCCTAAAATGTGTGTTATTGAGCTAACCGAATATTAGGTTTACCGTTTGATCATCAAAGCCGATCTGAACGGAAATGGGTGAAGGCTTCAAAATTGGAGAGGACCCTAAATGCAGTAATGCATAGAACTAAAAACTAGGTTAGACTTACAAGAGGCGCCAAAGGCGATAAACAGTAAAAGTAACGGACGTTTCGCCATAAGACAGTCGTTTGGCTTGTGAACAACAAGATAAGGATTAGAGATATACTGCAAGTGGAAGTGTCGCAATGCAGCGCTAAGGAACTCGGTGAAGGTCAGGTCAATCTCGAGTTGTGGTTGGCTATCGGGGGAAGGTGGAAAGAAGAGAGATAAGGTGTATATTATGCAATGCATAAGGTAAACAACGGAATCTCAAGTGAACCTTTACGTGACAACTGTATTAAAGCAATGTCTTCTGTTTGTCACAGCTAGAGGTCGCCCAAGTCTCTGCAAGGGTAGATTGTTTAAGATCTATCTCAACGATTAAATCTTTGAACTTGTTGAAACCCATCACTCCAAAAGAATCTTCAATCCGACTGAGCCGAAAAAGAAATTTCGAGTTTGCCGCCAGGATCGTTGTCAGCCATAGGAGCATTTTGAAAGACGGTTCTGGGTAGCTCCAGTTGGCGCAAAGTGTGTTCACTGAAGTGAGGTAGTCTGACTATTTTATAGATATGAAGCACAAAGTTTACTTGCGTGTCAAAACTGATATGAAGATCGATGTCCAAAGCATAGCATTAGGTTTGTAGTCATTAGGTAAACATTTGATTCAAAAACAAATTGTTTTATGCAATAATAATTATTTCATTTTGCTTTGAATGTTCGAGTGCTGCGCGATAATAAAAGTGATTTTGCATTGATCTGATTGATCTTTGAAGACACTCTGTGCTTCTCAATAAAAATCGTGTCGATCTCGTTGATCTACACGTAATATTGGACGAAAGTGTGTCTCCTGCTACCACAAACAACTTCTTTGCCACGACCTTTGTCCCTTTAGTGGTGTGATGAGCATTTCAGCGACAGCGACTTCTTTGTTCCTACCTGATTTCTTTGTCCAGTAGCTCTTATCACTGTTTACCACAACACAACGTCTTCTTATAAGCACAAACCCTTCTTGCCATTACTCAATCCTCTCAGAGATGCGCCTTCTACTCACAGTTGTTCTCTTCGTTGCGCCGTGTTTCGCGGTCAAACAACTCTGCGAACACAGTCAGCCAGGAGAAGTGTGTTTCCACTTTGTTCCTCGCTACGCGACCTTTGTAGATGCAGAAAACACTTGTCGTCTTTTTGGAGGAGAGTTGGCTTCGATTCAGAATCCACAAGAAAACTTTGTTATTTCCCGTAATTTCGAGTTTTAAGAATTCTTCGCTGAATTCTCCGTTTCAGAGAAAGCCTTCTTCATGGCGCACAGTGTGATTAGAACAAACATCTTTTGGATCGGTGGATTGTTTTCCAATTGGCAATGGAGTTGGGTTAACAGGTTTCCCATGACTTTTCATAACTTCGCGGGCGTACATGATCTCCACTACCCACAATGGCCTTGTTTGTCGATCTTAGCTAATAATGGATGGAACTTTAATGGACTCTGGATGCCGACGTTTTGTGAAGGATTGGCGCCTTTTGTCTGTGAGATCAGAAAGCCAGGTTGGGTGCTGTACGATACTAAGATTAACATTAAAGTCAGGCGGAAAAACTACCACGTTGCCACCTAAAACCACAACAACAGCCCCCACAACTACTACCACTACAAAACTTCCAACAACGACTATTAAAGCTACAACTACCGTAATTCCAACCTCTGAAGTTCCTTTCACTACCACAACTCTGAAACAACCGACTACGACGACTGCCACAACCCATACTCCCACAACCACTGAATTGCATACGTCCTCTGCTCCTACCGTAGCCCCGACTACTGTAAACCCGTCCAAATGCCAGGATCAAACTAATCCTTGCTTTAACAACCACATTTACCTTATCAATCGTCGCCAACTGAACTGGGACAACGCTGAAGAGTACTGCAAGTCGAAGAATGGACATCTTAGTTCAATCCTCAGTGAATCAGAAGGCGATTTCGTAGCAAACCTGGCCAAAGAAGCAAATCTCGAATTTAATATTTGGCTTGGCGGATTCCGACTAAGCAGTGGTGAATTCATATGGCTTGACGGGTCAGCTTGGGAATATACAAACTTCTACGAGAAACAACCAAATGACCTTGTTCAGAACAGTTGTCTTGAGGTATTGGTTATCTTATTACCTAGTTCGCTTATTTGTGTTTATTTAGATATTCGACCCAAATTTCAAGAAATGGGTAAACTACGATTGCCAGAGAACATACCACTCGATTTGCAAAATTCCTCTTTAAGTTGTACTCATTCATGCTCGCAGACTATAAAACTACGTACCCCTCAAAAAAGTGTCCATAAACATCAATAAAACTCAACGAGAACGTTTTTTTTTTCAGTTATACTTAAAAGACAACAAAACGATTGTTATCAGTAGTAA
>KI644897.1:24724-35832 GCA_000505645.1 Steinernema monticolum
TATCCAAATCAATAGATTTACTCGATGGCGAAGGTAAATTCGACTTTTCCATAATAGAATGATTGGAATAAACTGTTTCCGCTTCTTGTAAAGCCTAAAATAATATAAAGTCAATTCAAACTGATAGGCACATCAACCTGCTCAAAATCTTTCTGGATTCCAGGAGAAACAAATGCGTTAGACCAATTCGGAATACTGTGTATTTCCCTTTCTTCCTGCTCTTCTGGCTCTTCGGACATTGGATTCGGATCTTCGACAATAGTGCGCAGTGCGACGTATCCATCCGGAGCGCCCTCGCGGCTTCTCTCAAAATCAGCATCGCTGTCAGGGTCTGTTTCAGCTTCACTCGAAGAATCCTCGGCTGCTGCCATCGGTGGCGTTGTTATACCGCTTAAATACTCCTCAGAGTCGCTATCTTCATTTCCCATGATTCCAACGCCGTGGAAAGCAACGTCGAATCCAATTCTCCAACCATCGCGCTCGTAGTCATCGTCATCTGAATCGCAAAACATTATCGCAAACTATAGCATAGACGAAATGCACAACAAACCATTATTGTTCCGAATGTCACGGGGATGGTCCGACAACGGCGGGTTGTCTGCTGTTCTAGGCGGTGTTGGTGCCATGTCGGAAATCGGAAACGTTAAAAATAAGGAAATGACAAATGAGAAACAGGTGACGATCCAATTCAATCTTAAAGAAGTACAAATGCCACCTGTTCCTTCGCGAAAAAAACGAAGAAAAACAAATATGTTTTGCGATTATAATCAGCTAAAAATGAAAACAAAAACAACGTAAAAGATATCACAAAAGGAAAGCAAATAATTCGGAAATCCAAAGATTCGATTCTCATAACGAAACGACTTCTGCAGCGATGCGGGTGGTCCTTAACAAAATGGATTTCGACAAAGGAAGTCATTTCAATAAGTATAGGAGAACTTCAAAAACGCTTTATATGTAAATACGTTGACAAGAATAATTTATTAAGAAACTTCCAAAAGCACCAACAAGAAATCACAACGTTCTCATAGTTGTTGAAGGTGCTTTTATTGTCTGTGACCGTCCAAGAGTGAAGATTCGAATCTTGTCGTCTTTCACTAGGATACAACTGGCTTCGTTCTTGTTTAAGTGAAGGCGAGAACATGAGAATAGAGAGATTAACTTCGAGTTTGCCTAAATCAATCCTACAAGCAATACATTGAAATGACAATTAATTACTTGAATCTTCGCTCCATTTAATGATGGAGTTGCTCCTCGGATCATGTGTGTGCAACCCATAAGATTAAGACACTTAAAAAGCGCACTATCAGTGAACAGAAATGCTTGCATTGAACCGTTCGGTGCTACGGCGAAACCCTTAAGTAGAATATGCTAAAATAGTTTATTTTGAGAAATTCATACGGCTTCGTCAAGATCTCCTTTCGATGATGTATCACTCAACAAATCGTTGAACAAAAACTGCAAACCGATTGATTTGCCAAAATCAAGGTGAGCTCCGTCGATCGTCTTTGGAAGTGAACTCATCGCTTCTATCAAATTAGCTTCTGAAATTGTTCTCATTATAGCAATAAACAAAACTTGTCATACAATATGTTACGTACGTTTGTATTCAGCAGGGTGGGGAATTCCACTGTGGGCACAGAAAATCTTCTTGTTGATAATGCAAGCTAGTGGAAGCGAATCGAACAAACGAGTAGCAGCACCAAAAACTTCACCGGAATGAGCAGGAAACTTATTGGTTAACTCCTAAAACCGAAATTGTGATAAAGAAAAAAACGATTTTGCGTAGCATACCGTGCTAAAACCGTATTCCTTCTGCAACTTTTTTGTATCATACGCACCTCGCAGAAGAAATACTTTTGTTGGATATAGCACTTTCATAGCAGCGAGATACGCGACCACTTCGAATCCGAACTAAATTAGTCGTATCTTACTCAGTTCAAGTATCCCATACCTGTCCTTTACAAACATAATTTCCAAGAAACAAATACTTCCGATCCGTGCTCTCAAAACCTAAAGGCCAAATTTTCGCTTCGAACTGCTTTAAATCGTCGTACTTCCCGTGAATATCTCCAAAAATAAAAACATTTCCTGTTATCTAAAAACGGAATTTAGAAAGTAAACAATTTTACTTTACCTTTAAACAACGATCTTCGCTTTGCAGAAGTCCGCACGCGTCGGTGCATACGTCTACAAATTGCTTTGAAAGAATTTTTTTACTCATTCGACCCCAATGAAACGCTTTTTTCCTCTCGTTCGCATCGGCTACTGCTTTACAAAAGTAGCGCAAAGAATTCAAAAGTGTCATCGCATGGTCCATACATTTCGGATCGGTTGTTGAACAGTACACATTGGAAAGTGTCAGAAGTTGATGCCCAGAAATGAGAATCTTCGTTCTTTCGGAAACGTCAGTAACGCCCTTGACTGGCAATAATTCATTAACGACCGTTCCGCTTGGAGATTTCCTGATCGAGTAGGGGGAAATGACCATTCCATCATCTTTCTAAATTGAGATATATTGTCAGTACAAGAAGTAATGCTCTAACCTTTGTTCCATCAGGTCCAGGTTTCGACTTCTGATCTCTAAAAACAAATACATCATACACTTCGTTACTGATCAAAACAAACTCTGCAAGACAATTCAATTCGATCAAAATGGATTTTCGCAGTCGTAAAAGTGTCGATGTACCCCGAATCTTGAGGGTTCCGACTTTTGCGACAAATCGATTAAGATCCAAATCTTTGTGGACTAAATCGAAACTGTTCAACGGTACGGTACTTTTCTTTCCTTTCATAATATCAATAAGCAAAGTTTCCGTTTCATTTTTTGTTAAACGAGCGAATTTGCTGTCGCAATCAGCACAGTAATACCTAAACAAACATAAGTTTTTAAACATGTAAAATTGTAAATAAGTTATTACCGGAATATGTATCGCGTTCTGAGATCTCCAGAAGTCTTCCCATGCGGCGTATCAGGTTGAATCGCAGCCAAGCCGAGAAGGAAATCGAAAAAACTGATTCCGTCTTCTTTCGATATGTTGAAACTTCGGTAAAGATTCTTAGCATCTGCCCCCATGCGCATCTCGTGCTAAATAAGTTATTTACTTGTTATATAGATATTTCGCCCACCTTTCTGAAAAACATGTCAAAGTCGTCGAAACTCATCAGATTGTTCGGCCAGACGACTTCGAGGAAGATTTTGTAAATCTTCTCCATCTGCTTCGCTTTGAATCCGGCTTCTTTTATCAAAACACGTTGGTGTTCGCTGAGCAAATTCTCGTACGCTTTGATGACCTCCGGGATGTTCATCTCAACGTCGTGGATCTCCGTCATCGGCATGAATAAGCCTTCTTCAAGTGCCTTCACGGCTTCAGCTACATTTGTCGAAATCTTTCCTTTTGCCACGTGGGAAAGAAGATCTTTTGATGCAGTCCATTCGTATTTCTCGTTGTGGGGTAGGCGAAGTCGAAACGACTGATCGGGGACCTAAAAATAAGGAAAAGATTAATTGGTAAGAACTAACTATCCACTTACCTGAATACCGACGAAATACGTTCGATAGATTCGCTGTCCTTCGAAAGGATTCGCGATCGCATGTCGTACGACACCTTTGATATTCAAATTAACTTTTCCTTTTGTGAGTCGACTTCGTATCGCGGTTTCGATCGCTCGAGTCGTTAGTCGCTCCACTCCAACCGTGTAAAAGTACTCCGTTTGAAGCGCATCAGAGGATGTGTCGATCCAACGGTCAGGGCGTGATCGGACGATATACTGTATGCTCTGCAACAAAATGCTGAAATAATGAGCAAATGAAGGCGTACTTGTTGATTCGACGTGTGGAAAAGACAGATGACTCGCATCATCACGCGTCTTTCACTCGACCGATTCAGGCTGAACGCGCCGTTCTCAAAAGTTCTCAAAGATGAATTGTTACCACTGCACTTAATTATGATGCACGGTGTCTAAACAGACCATCTGTCTGAAGTATCAGACAGTTTTGCAAAGTCTCACAACGATTCAGGCTGAAGTGAGGGTGCGTCCTCGTTTGTTGGATTCTGCATCGAATAGGCATAAAATCGCCCAAATTGATAATTAATATTAATTTTTTTTATCCCGAACAGTGATACCAAGTGCCCTTTGTTATCTCCAAATTAGAGACTCCAGTGTTAACAGTTTGTCTGCATAGCGCAATATGAAAGTTGATCGGAGGTATGAGTTTAAGGTATGAGTTGGTATGGTATGTGTTGTCTCTGGTATGAGTAATCATGGTATGAGTTGTGGTGGTATGAGTAATCCTGATGCCACGGAATTCTAGAGAAGCAAATCGTTACTGTACCAATTAAGCTCATGCAAAGAAATGCCTGTGTACATTACAGTCCTGAAATGATTTGCCTACTAATTAAATATTTAAGTCTTGTAGTGGTTTCCACGGAGTTGAAAGCCCTGTCAACACCCGAAGTGTCTTACACCCTTTTGTAAAAGTGCTGAGTGGATTTTCTTGTTGCATTGAAGTTCGAAATTTCCCCGAAAGGCGTCTGAACTCTGAACAATAAGTAACCGATTCCGCTGGTCTTTTCAACTATTCATCCTGACAGTCATTCGTTTCACACGAGCACGATTCGGTGTTTGCGCTCCGTCGGTCAGAAACGAGCGATGATGCTGAACCGAATGCAAACAGTTTTGAACACTCAATGAATCTTACGACTTTATGTAAGATTGATGAGAAGGGCTACAATCACAGACATTTCAATCTTCCCACGGACCCACTTCGCAACTCGTTTTTTGCCGAGTTCATCCCTTTGTGCGAATTTGTTCGTCTGGGTTCTGGTTCCAGACCGGTTGGTCATTTTTACTCGAAATTCCCATCCTCTTCTCAAATGAGCCAAAAAACGCGCCGTCGACCTTTCGACGGAGAGTTCTCGAGTAAAGTGGCCAGAGGAGTCGGACCGGTCATCTTCTCTCGCTCGGAAGAACCGGTCACATGGATCCAATTACGGCTGTTCCAAGTTCTAATCTTTGAGGTAATCGCGAGTTACACAAAAGATACTTTCTGGTCTTAGACAGTGACCGATGCGCAGCGTACACACAGAATCTCACTAATCAGCTCAATTACGAGTTGAGCAAACAGCGAACAATGCTCACGAAGACTGTTTTTGTCGTTGCGAACTGATGTTTCGCTTTCAACGAATCGGTGATTGATGGATGACTGGACAAAATACATGAACCAGGGTTGATAGGCTGATTGTTTAATATTGCAAAATTGTTGTATATACCTTTAATTTAAGGTGTGTGTTTAAGGTATGTTTTGATTTAAATTTTTTCAAAAATGTCAATTTACAATCGAAGTTAAAAGTTTAATTCTTCGATATTGACTACAATATACATTTAATAACATAAATTTAAGAGTCTAAGATTAAGACAATGCTTTAACGTGTTAATTGTTCTTAAGCACAGTCTTCTCGCGATTGTTACTAATCGCGTCCTTCAGTGCCTCGCTCCTCTCTCAAGTGGACAACGCACCGAGCCATCCGCAAAAACAGCGCTTCGACTGGCCACTCCCTCGCGGTCGCCTTCAGGCCGACTGTCACTCGGTTATAAAAGGCGTTCTTTCGGGACAATCGGACACATCACTCATCAGCCAACCGCTCTCGTTCTCTTTCGATCGCACTAGCCTCCTTCTCTCCAACAATTATGCACATTAGAACAATTGTTTTTGTTGGACTTTTGGTACGACTACCGTAATCTTATTGTTAAGTGTGCTAATAATGCTTTCTTAGGCAATCAGTTGTGTTCATTCCGTGAAACTCGTCGACTGGTGCGACTATTGGCGAAGAATCGGAAAACTTGGTGAACATCCTGAATGTGCGCGTGGAATCGACATTGATACGACGACGGTGAAGCCTGAATTGGCGGTTTGCACCTTGTGAGCTTCGAATTTTGCGAAACGTTATAATTGAATGATTTTCAGGCATTCAGCCCTGATCCAATGCACGGCCGATAGAGAAACATGTCCCCGAAGCGGTCAGGTGTGCACCCAATCGGACGGTACCATGTGCTGTCAGAGCGTCACGGACGGTAAGTGACCAGTTTCGTTGTTTGTTTGCTTGTTTGTTGATGTTGCGATCGCTCAGAGACAGTAGCTTTTTTCGGGGGTTCTTTTTGACATTTGTTTGTCTTTCAGGCATTCCCGTGAGTCACATCAACGCGAAATCGGGAAGCTGCCCTCCCCCTCTCGGCATCTCCGTCCTCCAAGATTCTACTGTCGGCTGCTGGTTAGACAGCAACTGCCCCGGCATCCAGAAGTGCTGCCTCGAGCCCAACGCAGTCACGAACTCTGCCACTCGCATCTGCCGCGACCCCATTGGCATCGCAAGTAAGTTCTAACACTCACCGCTTCGCACACTTGCATTGTTCGGCTTTGGAGGCTTATGGGGCATGCTTTTCCAGGTCATTCGGTGTGCAACTTGCCGTTGGCTGTCGGCTCGTGCACGGCTCCTTCGATTCGCTATTACTACGACTCTTCTTCGGGACGATGCAACTCGTTCACCTATTCGGGATGCGGAGGCAACGCCAATAACTTCCAATCGCTTAGCAGTTGCGAGGCTACTTGTCACTCCTCTGGTACACTTTTTAAATTCAATTATGCTTATTTTGCACCCATTTATCATTTTGTCGATGAAAACTGTCTTTTTGAGACGGAAAAATTCCTCAAATGCACGAAATCAACATTTTATCATTTCTTTCCAGGTATCCGTGGAACTCCTGCATGTCCTGCTGATGCTAACAGCGGTCTGAACTGTCTCTTCGCCCACGCCGACGCCTGCAAGACTGATTCGGACTGTTTGGGCCGCGAAAACACCGTTCAGCCATCATGCTGCATGACTACTTGCGGATACAGAATCTGTTACCAGTACTAAGCAAAGAACGACAGTTAAGACCCTACTTCAGGGTCTAATCAGTGCGCAGACTACTTAAACTAAAGTTTATTTATCAGCTGACATGTTTGTATATTTGTTTCTCCTTTTCAGTGACAGATTGAGCCCTCAAAGCGTAATTTATTGTTTTGCTCATTGCCTTCAGAGAGATGATTTGTTATAATAAAACAAATTTCTATATTTATCTTTTCGGCTTATAATTGAGGTTTGAAGTGATCTTTGTGAATGGTTGAGAGGGAAACCGGTTGGTCAGTTGATTCGCAAATGACTTAAGAAAAAACGGGTCGACGACCTTTCAACGGAGGCTTCTTCAGTAAAGTGGTCAAACCAGTCAATGTTTGCATGTAATTGAGCTTACGAGTGGTTCTTTCGTAAAGATCAATCACTTTAAAAATCAAAGTTTGTTTTCTGCGTTGGCATAATACGGTAAATTCAGTGATACGGTTTTCCCTGTAGTACATGAATTAAAAAGCATTGCTGTGTGGATCACTATTTACTGAATAAAAGATAAGCAAAATTTTATTTAATTTCAGTGAACGAAATAGCGTCAAAAGCACTTGATGATACTTACAAAACTGAAAACAATCTATGTACAACAATTCTGGCCAAATTGCAATTTCGGAGACATTATTAGATCATTGGAGGCGGCAAGATAAAGCGACCAACATCGCCAATATACACATTTCGGAGGTAAACTATAAAAGAATTGAAGAGCTATCAAAGCAGAGTTTCACCCGTGTCAAGAATGACTGGATTTGTTGGACAGAAGTTCTTTAGTACCGTAGTTCACATCGCCAACATCGACTGACTTCCCATCATACTTTGCATTCCACTCGCAAGCGACGCCGCGTCGATGTCTCGAAGCGTCCAGTCACCGTTGCCTTCAAGATGCAGTTCGACATCGTGGAACTGCTTGAGCGAGTACCGATGGCCCACAGAAACGTAGCTGATGTTCTCTTCGCGGAGGAGACGGTACAAGTGCATTTCCATGTCGAATCCAATTGCACTCGTAGATTCATCAAGGAATGCGACTCGTGGTCGGTGATAGAGAACGCGACCGAGGGAGAGGCGTTGGAGTTCACCAGGAGACAAAGTGTCCATCCTGCAAGTGGTGTGGTACTTGGATATTTTGTTTGATTGACTTACCAGTCCCATTCACACGGAGTGTCGAATCCATTACACCTTTGCAGCAAACTCTCCATCTTAATCCACTCCAAAATCTTCTGCAATCTCAACAAATCCTTTTCCACAGGCAATGCCTTCAACGGGTAAACGAGTTGTTGTCTCAACGTCGTTCCTCCACTCGGGAAATACGATTTCTGTGGAAGGAACAACATGACCGAAGGACGCAGTTTCCAGTGCCTATCAATCTTTCCTGATGTGCAGTTCCACAACCCGGCCATTACTCGTAGAATCGATGTTTTACCCGTACTGCTGTCGCCGGTGATAATCAAATTACGGCCTTGTGCTACTTGCATCGAAAGGTCTAAAATAAATAAATGGTAGAAACGAATGAGCGACTAAATTCCTACTCTGAACTAAGGCGTTATTTGGATCTTCGGGGAATCCAATAGTCGCTGAATCGAAAGTGATAGCAACACCATCATCAACCAATTCGTCTCTTTCGTTGATTCCTCCAGTTCCAAGTAAGAACTGTGCTTCTTCCTCATCAGAATCTATCGCTAGAAGTCCGGTTCCCTGATGACCATGAAGTTCTTCGAGCTGAACATAATGTTATACATATGTACAGTATACAAGAGAAAGTTTTACGTTGCAAAGCTTCGTATTTCCAGATCCCGTTTTTCTGCCAAATGAAGGCAGATTCGCACACCCGATCGTTCTGGCGTTGCGTTTCTTCTGATCAGTGTCGCTTTCATCCGTTGCGAGGACCACAACCGAACTGGGGACCGTCGAAGGAGGTCTCTCGGTTTCCAACATGTCTTCGTGGAGTCGTTTTAACTCTTCGTACAATTCAATGATTCTAAATCAAATTTCGTGATTTAGAAATAAATATGTTTTGCTTACCGATGAGTGACACCAGCCATGTCACCGATCCTCTCGGAAAGAGAGATTAAACTTGTAAAGCTGTAGATAAGGTACAGATAGAAGAAAGCGTTGCGACTGATCAATTCGTTGAGTTGTACTCCACTTCGGTCGTCGTAAGCGTGAGTTACAAAAATAGGAATTGAGAGGATAAGATAGCTAAGGATTCCTCCACAGTATTGGAAGAAGTTTGTTGTGACTAAAATTGATATATTCGGTTTGTTTTACGTCCTCTATTCACTTACATCCAAGCAAAAACCTCCATTCGATCAATTTCTTCTGAACTTTTATCAATCCATTCAATTTGTGATTTGTAAAAACGTTTTCGATCAATCCGGACTGATAGAAGGCGATCGACTCAGTGTTGGAGCGCACTTCCACATGGCGAAGTCGAAAGTCTCCCTCCTTCCGCTCTTGTTCGGTCACCAAACTGACAATTGGAGAGAGAATAAGCTTATTGACTACGGTGGCAATTACGAAATATGCGTAGATGGCCAATGGACCGAGCCATCCAGAACTGAAAACTCAGGAACTTAACGCACATGTTGATGACCAGATAATACCTTTCATATGTTAAGTAGGTATAGTAAATGATAATGAAAGGAGCGATGGTGATAGGTCCCAATAGCTCATTGGCAAGAAGATTTGTCGTTTTCTCGACGTCTTGAGTCATTCGCTGATCACTAAAACATTTCATATTTTGCGATTAAAAACGGATTAACTCACGGATTATCTAAATTTTCTCCTAATACGTTTAATCTGTAGAAACCGTGCCGTTTGAAGTAGAGACGATGCAACGTGAGGTCGCAAAGACTGCGACATTTCAAGAAAAGCATCGAAGTTGAATATTTCAAAGCGCTAAGAGCCTTAAAGGAGTTCGATGAGTATCAGTCAGTGATTTAAGAGATTACCAATGACTTTCCAACAATAATGGCGGCAGATTTGGTGAGAAGGGAGAAGAATTCATTAAGATTTCTTTCTCCGAGAATCACGTAGAATTTTGAGGGGAGAATACCGACAAAGAAGGTCGCTACTTGGTCTATAAGATGAGAAATTGGAATAAGAAGTGAATAAAGCTATAAATGACGATAATGAATTCAACCGAAGCGTTAACGTTCCAAATTTTCACAACTTTTTGTCACTTATTATGTAAAGTGATGTGAACAGTCCTGGTTTTTTATTATTTTCTCAAAATATTTATGTTGTTGTTAATAACCGACCTGCTCCAGAGAGTACGACGACAATTACAGCCCAGAACAGTGTGGCACACCGAACACGAGGGAATAATATTTTAAAGAGCGTAATAAGTCGCTTGAAGAAGAGTAAATCAAGCGAAAATTTGCCCATTTTCTCTAATTCTCTTTTGAGCAACGTTCAGAACTCAAATATCCTCAATCGAACATCGAAGATAAACGGAGGAATCTGTAAATACGATGAATCAACAAAATCAGATGATTTTGAGGACAAACATCGCGCGCTATGGGATTTACCGTGGCTCTCCCGAGGAAATCCACACTGTTGAATCGCGAGAAAAGGTGATATAGCGAAGAAGGTAAATATATTGTTTTGCACGAAATTAGGAATCCCACCGCAACATCTTTCTCATTGAACGACCATCGCAAAGAGCGAATCGATTTTATGCGTGCGCACGCCACCGACAACTGCCGATAGAGGCGGCCGAGTAGCGAGTTAGTGCACTCGCTGATGGGATTAGGCTGAGGCTCGAGCTCCCGCGAAGAGAATGACAGAAACGATGAGTTGATGGGAGCGGAGATAAAGGAATCCGATTCTGGAGAGGTGATCTTTTACCGCGCAATTTCGTTTATTTTCTGCACTTTTACACGATTATTTGGAATTTTGAAAATTGCTTTTGGCGAGAGGGAACTCGATTTGATTTGTGCGTTAGGAGGGCAATTTGACGAATTTCGCGGTTTGGACAACATTTTGACCAAAGACTTTAAGCAGTAGTTGAAACTTCCGTTAAGGTAAAACTATTGAGCATCCTATAAACAAAATTTGACGAACAGACGGATTAAGTTGTTTTGGAGAAACGTTGTTTGGGTATTTAAAAAGAAAATGGACAATATATGTTGAAAAGGTAAAGATGTTTGATCAGTACAGTCGTTTACG
>KI644897.1:36897-48651 GCA_000505645.1 Steinernema monticolum
ATTTGACAGCGAACAAGGAACAAGACATATGACGCGTTCTGGGAATTTGGCTAAATTATTCTAAAAAAGAATTGAAAAACAGACACCCGCCAAAGCAAACAAACCGAATTTGAATAGTTCATGCGTGAAAACACGAAGGAAATGCTGCAAAAAATGATGTTTTAACAGAAATAGATTTGTAGTCGCATTTGTAAAACGTTGTAAGAAACGAAGTTTTCACCAAATTCAGATGTACAAATCATCTTTTTTTTTGTGATTAACTAGGCTCTAATAAGTTGATACGCTGTAAAGTTCGGTGTGTTGTGAGACAGAGAAGTCATAACTAAAAGCTCACCAAACAATTCAAAAACAAATCTGGCTAATGCCCATTACTAATATTCTTGACGACTTTTTGCTACATACATATAATGCATGCTAGACACGCAGTAAGGACATTTCTGGAACTCACCCTTATTGCCACAAACAACGCCACTATTCTTTAATGAGATTTGTGATTAGGAACCTAAAAAGAGTCCGTTGACGTCATCCGCCTGCAAGTTAATGACATTCAGGCGAATATGCGGGCCGCACATTGCCACCAAAGTCACGTTCGACTTCTTTATACACAAACTCTCATGAACAGCAATCAATCCACACCATCGAAGTGCATTGAACACTCAATCGACTTAGTTTCGGTCGCTTCGCACTTTTGATAAACCGTGACGGAAGTGTCAAATGACAGAAAAGGAGACTGTGCAAGGGTGGAAAGGTCCTTGTGTTGAGTTGTGAAGTCTCCGAAATTAACGTTGAAGTGAGAGAACAGGGAACGGTAATTATCGCAGTGACGGCGACAACGACAATTTGAATATAATTGCGCGTAGAGGGGAAAAACGCGGTTGTCAGCTGCTGAGACGCGCCTATAGTAGTCATTAATCTTGGTTGAGCAGCTGTAATTAGCGGTGAAAGCAGAAGCAGTAGTGAAATACGACTATAGCGGGTAATGCTCAAGAAGAAAACAATATATAGTTGTTGTGGTCAATCCAACGTAGGGAATAACAAAACAAAGAAGAGAAGAGACTCTGATCAGATGATGGCAGGAAATTGCGTGTCACTTTTTGTTTGAATGCACTTTTCAATGATGGTTTTTCTGAAAAGAGTGAAATTTCAATGAGTCAGTTTTTTAGATGTCCGACGGCTGTAAATGACGTTTTCCCAGAGTTCTCAATTAAACAAAAAATTACCAAAACACAACCAGTTTTTCTATTTAAGCAGTAACTTGCAGATGTCTATCATAAACATAAAACCATGAAAATTTGGATTTTTAGCTTCAACCTCATTATACTAATATTTCTTTATGTTCTGCTTGAGTATTAACGATTAATCTCGTTGCTTGTTCTGCTAAACTATAGCCTACTTTCCTTTAAATTGATAAGTTAAAAGTGTTCCTAAAAATAGAACTCACGATTATTCGTGACGTTCAATTGAAAGTCAAAATCCAAAAGTGAATGTCCAGAAAAAAACTATAAACAACTAGTTTTCTCAAAGGTTCGGGGACCGATAATAAGTACCTACCCACACCTATCCCACGAAGGTTCTTTTGCGAACGAAAGATCGTCGTGGGAACCTCCGAACGATACTTACATGTACACAAACAAACAGAACGATAACGACCCTCAAACCTCTCCATCTTCGCTTTCGCGGGTTGAAGGGTGCAACCTGACACAAATAAACACGCGTCGGACATTGAGGCCCACAATAGGACCCTTTGGCTCCGTCTGATTAATCGATTTTGAGAAGGCGATCGACGAGACGCTAAAATACAATCGTTATTACACGTACGAGAAGCGAAGGGCGCGCTGTGCATGATAAGTGTTTGTTTTGGTTGCGTCTACGCGGAGAGATCGCGGTCGAACGGTGATGTAATACGGCGGTTAGGCGGGAATGTAGCGACGGGCAAGTTGAGAACAGCAAGAGTAGGTTGAAGTAGGTAGGATCTGTTGCTTGAAAGGCAACGGTTAGAATGCGAGAACATTGATAATGCGATTATGTGATACGATATGGAAGAAAGAAAAACAAAGGAAAAATGGTAATTTGTATGCTTTGAGTAAAGAAGTAAGTAGACCATAATGGCGTTTCTTAGAGGCGCTGAAAAACAAATTTGTGACGTTAAAGGGCACTTATAATAGGTTGCTATCCATCCGTTTGGAAGAGACTGTGTTACCTAGCGACAATGTTCTTTACGGTTAATGCTTTCTCGGACAAAGGAACCGACACACAGATAAAAGCTCTTTAACAAACCCATGAAGGATGTCCTCCGTGTGACCGATGCATGTCATGGTTACACTTTATAAAAAAAGGATTTAATTGCCGCTTTCCGATATCGGATTCAACAAGGTTGTTCTAGCTGTTTGTCCAGTTGAAAGCTCTAATCTCTGCTATTTTCCTTTCATCCACAAAAAGTATTTAACAAAAGTTACTTACTGCTCTTCAAAATGCAAATATTAATAATCGTTTTTGCTCGCAAGCAATAACTCTTCCTCACTTTGTTTAAAGCAAATACGGATCCACTTACACAGACGTATAAAAAACGAAAAAAGTAAATAAACGAGAAAAGAGACGATAAACACATTAACTGCCCGAAACAGCCATTTAAGTCATCTCTCGGTGTCAGGCGCCATCAATTGCCGTCGAATAATTTACGTATGAGAATGGGGAGAAGAAGCGTTCGTTCAGCCGACCAGCACCATCGCTACCATCTGCATATGCAAATAGGCCGTCTTGGGTTCTCTATTGCCTCAAATAAAGGCGAACCGTCGGACGACCCTCAACCATCGGTGGCGTGTGTGGCGATGACAGCAGAATTATAGAGGAAGGACGGCGCGAAGACAAAGGGTGCGCCACCTCAAACCGACAATTAGTCAGCTCCGAGGAGACGAACTGACATTAACAAGATGTCCGTTGATTTGGATCGGTTGATTGATTGGAAGAACGGAGGGTAAACTGACCAAATATTTGCAACTTGGAGGAGGTTACGGTGGAGGTTTATGACTCAAGTGGGAACTTGTATCTCTTTCAAGTACCGGGGATGTTTGTGTTGGTTAAAGACGCCAAAGAGCAACGGACAAGTTGCTGTTGAACCTAACGTGAGTCAAGTGACGCTGACCGATGTGTTTAATTTGCTTCTGCTTGTTTAACAACAAGTAACAAAAACAAGCGAGTTCTTAACGTCTTCTAAAACAAAAGTTTACAAATTACGTAGTCACATAAAACATTGAGACACTCAAGACCATTTAACAAGACTCTTAGTCTTCCTATTCGAGTATGTACGACCGTTAACCGTCGGAAAAGAAAAGAAGGAGGGAAAAAACCAAACTGCAGCTAATTGTCCAAGATTTATGTTTTCGCACGAAAACAAACCAAAAAGAAAACGAAATATTGGGGTGGCCGTTAAAAGTCTTTCTGTTGGCAGTGAATAGGATAGAGGAAGTTTGAATTTGCTCTAAGAAAAGTGTTAATTAAAAGGGGAACATGAATGATGGACGAAAGATTAAAAAACTCATCAGAAAAAGAATCAATCAATATTTGAGAGAAAGCCCCGTTTAGATGAAAACAGTTTAGAGCAAGAGTAACCACAGAAACAAACAAACAAAATATGCCATAAAAAGTGTCTATTCCCAAATGGCCAAAGGACGAAAACATAAAGAAAAAGAAAATAACAGCGAACAAAACACTTCAAAACAGCCCCAACTCTCAAATGGAACGCAAATGTCTCTGACCTCTCTTCCGATTAACATAAAACGAACAAACAAAGTATGTATACAGGCACGTGAGGGATTAGGAACACTCGGTTCACCGATCGTCGGTTCGTTTGTCCAACCGGGGATCGTTCACCACCTATCAGAAGAGTCTCTCTCGCTAGCAGAAGCACTCACTTAACCTTCGACCACACTCGACTCCCCACTTGTTCTGCGCACTTGCATTCGCTCGAGAAAACTCAAAAACAAAACGAGTTTTCGTGTTTCAAAGGAAAACTTTGAAACCTTAAACGGAAAAACGAAGTGATTCAGACGAATCGCAGCGTTCAAAGAGCGTCGCGGAGGGCGAATACGTTTGAAGAATGCATTAGGCGTGCGTCTTGCGACAAAAACGAACAAAAAGATTTGATGAACGGCAGAAGACGTTTGCAAGTGAACGATCAAGATGGAACGAACATAGATGTGGTCTGTCGTGTGTCGTTTAAAAACGAAGTTGGGAGAACGAATCAGTGATCAAATCAGAGAGTTTGTTTCGATTTGTCACAAAAATACTTTTGGAGAACATAAGCAAATGATTCAGTCAGTTCCACTTCAGTTATAGAAAGAATAAAGTTTCGATTTATCACTTTTGTTTTGTCTAAAAACTTAGTTTAAAATGTCTTCGAAGCGCACTTCAGCAACTTTATTGTTAGGTATATAGAGTGACGTCACTAAAGCCTTATAATGAGATTGAAAAACAAACAGAAGAATGTGTATGGCGTCTAAGTGTCTAGAAACATTTATTATTAATGTCCACATGAATTAGACTTTCAGTTATTCATTAGAAAACACTTTTAATTGAAAGAAGAAGGCAGAAGAAAGTTTAGATCGTTGCTTACATTCATTAAAAGAAGTAATTTGAAATAATTTGTGTGAAAGCAGTTTAAAGTCAGTACAAAAACAACAATTAAAGAAAACGAACCACATGCGAGCGTAAAAGAAACGATAAAAAGCCCATCCCACCTCTTAGTAGATTGGCTTTTTTGTAACAATGATCCTCTGCTTGAATGGAGAGCAATTCATCAGCGGCGACGTCACAAAAACGGAGCAACAGCTTTACACTGATGTCCGCAAAGACCAGATGATTGAGTGCTGATTCCGATGGCATATGTAAGGCTTCAGGAAAGGACAACCTTAAGACAAAACAGAGCAAACCGTTCGACATAAAGTCCAGAGAATGGAATTCATGACCCAATTCACATCGATACGTTAAGCATTAAATTGAGAGCGATTCTGCGGAAAAACGCGACATTTCTCACAATGAAAATCGCATGAATCGCGAACGAACCGACTCACACGTGTCGTGGTTCCTCAATCGGGGCGATCGGGGGGAGGTTGAGGCACGGGTGGACGACCCTCCGACGAGCACAACAGCTGACGGCGTGCGCGCGAAAACGACAAAAAATTCGTCGAAGGAGGCTTTGTCTCGCCCTCTCCGACTGTCCTATTGCTCGAAGGTCGTTGCGGGAGACGCGCAAAAGAAATCAGCGGAGAAGGGGCACGAGATGTAATCAAAGAGCGCGACACGACGCTTCAGCTGATCTCAAGGACGGTTTGGAGGCTACTACGCAAATGGGAGGCAATTAGGAAGAGGGAAAAAGGTGTTGAGTGAATTATAAAGAATCTTTCTGAATTTCACATCTCCCTACTTACAGTAAGAAGAAAGTCTCCCTAAAACAACTACAATCTCTGCCAACTCATCCAGCAGTAAACGTATGTATCCACTCCTAGTGACAGTAGTAAATCTCCCGCCAATTTTCCATTCTATAAACTGCCGTAGAGGCAGTGCGTGTACATGTCATAATTGCGCGCTGCAGGCAAATGGAGTCGCACGAAATCGCTAACGAATTGTCATCGGCGATGTTTTCGTGGCACGCGACATCGCTATAAATACGAAACGCTTTGTTTACGGATAGAAAGCGATCTTCCCGCGCCAAGGAAGGGACCAATGAAAAGATCCAATCTACATTTAAGCTGCCATTGGCCCCCAGCAGAGTAGTGTTTATGCAAAGCCTCCTGCTGTTGCGAAATGTCACAATCCTTGAAAAATTGCGAGATTTGCAGAAGATTTCTTACAAAGGACAAGTTTGCAATATATTTCTATTTAAAAAAACGAGTAATGCTGAGAATTCAACTTTCAAAAAGTGCACTTAGCGGCGTTATCCTCTTTGATTTCACTTTCAGGGTCTTTCAATGACTCAGAAATAGGACTTCAAACATAAGATATGCTGTGGTTTTCCTAGAAATCTTAGTTGTCTGCACTATTTATTTGTACGACTTCTTCCGAATACGAAATCCGAGTCCATCGCTGATACTACTTCCTCACTTTCAGTCAGATGATCCCTCCCCCACAACGTCTCCTGTTGCTGATCTTTCAATTACGTTGGATTGAAACAATCCGCTACATTTACATGTATTGCAAACGTCCGTTTCTTGATCGCTCACGTTAATTTCTTTTTGCAAAGGTCAGTGTAACCGTCTGAGTAATTGGTTCACTGCCTAATGCAGGTAGTTAAAAGGAAATGATTTATTGCTTACGTCGCGGAGTAATACTCGTAATGTAATTATGAATATGACGTTTAATGAACTTATTTGAATTAATGCTTCATACTCATTAGATGGCTTTGCGTGACCTACATGGATACTACAGCTGTTAGTACAAGTTGCCGTTTTGTTAGCAATTTTTCAAATGACACTTTTTTGCACTCATCTGTCGGCTCCTTCACAATGGTGTTCGTTAAACACCTACTTTCATTGTTCCCCACTCACGTGCTTTAAACCTTGACGGTGTGTGAGCCTACGAGGTAGTATACAATTAGTCTTATTAACAATGTACTCTTTGACTTCATCAATACTTGCAGTTGGCATACTCATGTTTTTGCTAGAGCAGTTGTGATTTTTAGTAAAATCCCTTTGTTATTTAATTAACCTACGAGTTTGCAGTTTCAACTTTAATAAAGAGTGACTTGTGAATTCCATAAACCGATTCGATCATACAATCTTTCATTTTAACCAACAAAGTGTTCATCATATGTTCAAGAAACTGAAGAGTACAAGATTTGCGAGATTTCACAGCGACCAACTCTCGTAATATACTCTTGAATGATCTCGTGTACTCGTTGGTTTTAAACTCTTAAGTCACAATACGTGTAAATATGCCAGTTTTCTAACCAATTTCTGATTGAATCAAGAACGATTGATTAATAAATGGAGAATCAAACCCCGGAAGGTAACCGGAAGTGGCGGTTGCCTATCAACAGAAACTGCAGTGGGTTCCGTACGCACTCCATAAACAGTTAACGGACGTCACTAGGGGCAACGTCGTTCGCATCGGTGGCACGACGCATGTGTCTATGTTGTGCGCGTTTGTGTCGAAACAACTGGAAGGGAAAGGTAGATTGAAAAAACGACCGGTTAACTGTAATAGGTGACAAAGTTTCTTTCAATTGCTTTTTAGTTGTCGCTATCTTTTTCATTTATTTTCAAAACAACATTTACGTGAAAAAGACGTTAACTGTTAATATCCTTTCCTTCATAACCAGCCTCAATTGCTGCCTTTTGCATTAACACTCAAAGTGCTCAATTACCCCTGCAGGCAATTAGACGGAGTGAATTAATTAGCTGTAGGCACCTTCGGAGCGGGCGCACTTACTCACGCCGTCTAGACGACTCTATTAGTCTGAGCTCCAAATGTTTCGCGAACTCTACTCGCGCGCTGCAGACTCTCAAAGTGTCCTTTCGGTTACACATTTGCAAAAATGCTACGAAACGACAAGGAAGTTTACGACTCAGACGCGAACGCCCATCCACTATTCGTCGTTTGGAACTTCGACGAGTGTACTCTCAACTTTCGCATAAAATGGCGGTTTTTTCGTTGGTCGCGCGTTGCGGCGATGTTTACGCGCCTCACTTATTTCGGCGAACTTTCTTTGATCGCTGAATGTCTCAATCCTTACGGGAAATGAATAAGAATAGTCGTTGAGTGTTATAATCAGTGAGAAACGAAGGGATTCTGAGAAAGGCGTGCGGCTCATGCTTGGTCTAAGGAAAGAATAGGAGTTCAGTGGACGTGAGAAACTCATTGTTTCACATAATTGTAATCATGAGAGCTTAACATACATATAAGGTGATTTAATAATATCATTCGTTATATTATAAACTAAAAAGATTTCTAAAAACTAGATTTCATGTGTCTAACAAAAAGTGATAAAAACAAGTTTTTAAACCCTTTTTTACTATGCTTTGTATTTTGATACCCTTCTGCTTAAGCCATGCTTAAAGAGAAGAGCAGAAGCAGTACTTTACCTCCCCTTCTAAAACCCTTCGACATAATTGCATAATATTGCGTCGCTTCCTACCGCAAACAAGTTAGTTTCCACCGTGCGATCGCCGAGTGCACTCTTTAAAAACCTGATTCCTGTGCTTTTCTAGTCTCTCTCTTGCGTCTTTTCCGTTGTCTTATCACCCACCGCACGGGAACTTCTCCGCGATCGATGCCGTCGTCTCTCCGTTCACGTGATCACCATCCAGATCAAAAACTTCCCGTTCGCTACTTTCCCCTTTTCAATTCGATCTTTCCACCACTGTCCCGTGGCCGACGTTCGTGGCTTGATGCCCTGACGGAGCGTTGCCAACCAGCAAAGCACCGTCGTGCGCGCGCTCGATCTTTGATCAGCACCCGTCGCGACCGTCGATCAATTTGTGCGTCGTGGCGTCCTCCCCGGGCGTCGTCCTTCGTCTGGCGCGGCGACGTCGATCTCACCGACCGGCTGACAATGAGCGTCCCCGACCGACGACTGGCTGGAATGAGTGCAACGCGAGAGATCTTCTCCTCCGTCTGCCGCCGTCGTCGCTCGTACTTGCATCCCGACCGCCGTCGTCGTTGGTGGCGGGGAGCTGCCACCGGCAACACGTGGACTCCTTTGAGGTTTCACAGACGATTGTCGAGTCCAACGCGGGGGCCGTCGACTCGCACTTCCGCCCTGGGAATCTCGCGGGAATTATCTATTTCTGTCTGCCGCGCGCTCGTGTAAGGTTTCGTTCAATCTTTAGCCATTTGTCAAAAAAGTCGGTCTTCACGACTTCTACCGTACTATTTAGTGGCTTTTCTTATCTGAAGAAATTGTGATTTTGACCTTTTAAGGCTCACTCGTTTGCGTCGTTTATCGTTTATTGTAATCTACGATGTTTCGGGTACATGGCGAGATCGTCGTGATATTGATTGTTAGGTCAACATTTCGACGTTGCCCGGGTTTCCATCTTCAAACGCAACGACATGAGATGTTTATTTTGGTGTTCGTTTTTTGAGTTTTACATTTAAACTGTTTCATACAGAACTAACTGTTCTTATCACTTGAATACTCTTTCTTCTTTGGGTATTAGACGTTTTTATATTACAATTAAGCTTGTCGACCTTATCTTCCAGTTGTAGCTGACTATAACGCGTACTTTGCAACCTTTTTCTTTTCATTTTAACTCAATTGTATTTTATAAATCTGCACTTATGGCCTTCCTTCATTAATCCAATTGTCTTTAGTTGATTTCCTGACTTCATTACGCATTACCTAATTACGCGTCGATTCAGAACGTGCCCTCACACTACCTGAATCAAAGAAGTGTTTTTGACGGAATGAATGATAGGGATTTAGCAATGCGTGACGTGTGTGACGTTGTCTCGCCGTGTTGATTTTTGGCCATTTGATGAGAATTTCGGTTTTGAATGGATTATTCTTTCTGAAACCTTATGGTTATAAACATTTTGACCTTGTATTACCTGAGCTTTTACCAATAAACATGTTAAACTAGTAGTCAACCACGAGAAACTCACATCGTCGCACACTTCTTTGTGCTTGTCGCGCTTATCGCCATGGTCGGTTCCAACAGCGCCCAATCACGAGTTTTCGCGTCTCTGCTTATTCTCGGATGGCCAAATACACCATTCTGAAATCCCTTGCACTGACGGCAAACATTTGATAGTAATCGAAAGGATTACTGTTTGCCTCCGGCAAACAATCGAATCGTGGAAACGTCGCGCTTTGGCTTTCTTGTCTGTACACACTTCTATGATCTCAGCATCGTCTTTTTTATTTGATTGGTCAGCGGAAGTGCATGTGTTGTTTGATTCCCTTCTTGGGGAGAGTAAAGATTGCTGACTAGCCGTTTTTTTGATAAATTTTAAAGCAGATGGGTTGGAGTTTGTTGCTTAAAGATTCTATGGTGGTTTGTCATGCAAAGTCTGGAATTTGTAGAGGAGAACTTTAGGATTAATTGTAAATGTTCAAAAATCCATTTTTCCCGTGGTCCTTTTTGTTGCAAAATCCTCAAACGCGTAAATTATTTACAACCTCGTTTCTTTCTGACCAAAAGACTAAGACAGAATGTCTCTACTTGTGCTTATCATGTGGTTCACGTCATTCAGGACTTTGGACTTTTCGTCGACTTCCTTTCATCTTTTTGATTTTCACAACTCCCTCTCTGAATTCATTTTGTTTGCAAGTTTCTCTGTTGATTACTGTGCACTTTGTTGTCTTCTCGAGAAAGTAGAGCAGTGAATCGAGTAACTGAACCTTGCACTCTTTCTTCCAGAGAACCACGTTCGCATCGACCGTTCGGCGACGTTTCTGCGGAAGTAAAGTGCACTTTTACGTCTTTGCTTTTGATTGTTTGGTTTTTGAATTCCTGTGGTCAAATTTCACAAATTAGTGACGTCTTTTGACGATTTCAATTGAGGTACTGTTGCAATACAGCACAAATGGTTCCTTGTAGCTTTCTGTAAGTTTTAAAGAATGTTTTACTTTGTAAGAAATTTTTAACTTTAAAAGTTACTTAAAATTTTTTGTTGTGGTCCATTCCACATTGCTTACCACCTGATACTACCAGTTAGCAAGCATACCACTATTCAGACGGTCAAAGGTCAACCGTAAGTGCACTTGTTTTAGGCAAAACCGTTTCGTTATCGCATTACATCATTCCTGTGACTCAATCGCATGAATGCATACTTCTTATAACATAAGTCGATCTCTGATCTGGTTTACCACAAAAATCGTTACCTCTTGTAGGAAAGGACACTTTTTTGTCGTTTAATACTTTATTGCTTAATCTACAAAACTCGTAATTCTAACTTTTGTCGTAATCTATTTGAGTTATTAAACACTCAAACATTCACTCCTTCGATTATATTGTGTTGCGCGAGTATTTCCACCTGTTTCGTGGTTTCTACGTTCTAGTTTACACCCCCTTGGGCGACCTTCCGATCTCATGTTCTGTGATCAGTGCGCTTTACCGTCGTCGCCTCTTCGGTCGTCTGAGTTGACGCGTCGCCGCGAAATCAAACAGAAAACGCAACCGAGAGAGCGAAAGCCGTTGCGTAGCGCGTGTCCTACTTGATTTTCATTGAAAGTTATTCGTTGTTTCAGGAGTTTTCCAATCGATTTGAATGGAAGTCGATGGACCAGTGCGATTGGAGTACGGAACACACGAATTCAGCTGTTTACCTCAAAACGACTATTGCTACAAAAATGTAAGTCGTTTTCTCATTACCGATCTATCGATTGCGAGAAGCAGAGTGCGGGAGAGACGCAGTTATCTACAATTTTTAATTCAGTTCGCTCCCTGGGAGCGTTCTGATTTTTGTCCCTTTACCAAACCACAAAATACAAGATTACTGTATGTCTGAAGGGCTGGAGTCGTTAACGTGCGAGTCTAATCAGTAAACGTGTGTCAATGGATACCAAAAGTTCAATTTGTCTTTTTGGTTATAACTATTGAGGGTAATGGTTCAATATTTCCAATAAATGTTTGAAAATCTAAGTCAGTCGTACGTGTAAGCCGCTTAAAAAATAGATTTGAGCATAAAAGTTGTTTGTATGTACATGTTCGCAGAATGATCAATGTTTAGGCCGACTTTTGTCATGCTAGATTAGTCTGAGTGAGTTACAGTAGGACGACATTGGTCTTTATAGTTTGATTGTCCATAACAAGT
>KI644907.1:7934-18226 GCA_000505645.1 Steinernema monticolum
GTTATACAACATTCAGCACACTTCAAACACTTACGTTAATACCGGCTTTAGCTGAATATCATGCTCTTCCAGAGTCATGTATTGTAAGCGGTCAATCAACCCATTGAAGAAGAACTCAATCAACTGATCACGACTGCTCGACTCGAAGTGTTTGAGAGAAGCACAGAAAAATGACAGCAAATGTCTGTTTGAGCGAATCTCTGAGGCGCTCAGTTCAGGAAACATCTCCGCAACTTTCAGGAAACGAGAAACGTTCTTTTGCTGTAAACTCTCGTAAGCGAGAACTGCAAAACAGTCCTTACGATGCAGTATTCCCGGAACGACAAACTCATCCAGCTGCACCATAGTAACAAAGCCAGAACATGCCGCTTTACCAGCAGCGAGGAAAAAGCGACCTGTATCGCGAATGATCGACTGTGGCATGTCTTCGAAAAGCTTCTCGATCTTCTCAATTAACTAAACATAAAAGCGCCTTTAAAATTAGCTTCAGAATAGCGTTTACCTTTCGATCGACTTCAGGACGGAGCTCTGACTGTATCGCAATGAGAGGAAAGAATTTTGCGGCTTCAATCATCGCGGTGGGAAAGACTTTTTCACGAGTCGCAATAATATGACTAATGTAATTACGTGCAGCTTCAAATTGATTGCATCTTCTTAGTGCATCGATGATCAAAGCGTCTTTCGTTGGGCTAACTCTATAATTTTGCAGCGCTTCATCGGACAGTCCAGTATTATGACCATCTTTCAATTCCAAATTGTATAAAACCGGGAAATCCGACACCGAAACCGTCGTAGCCGATAAATCCTAAAACGGAGTGATGGTAAAGTACTGAAATATGGCTGGTAATATGTATAATCTAAACCAAAGACAGGAATAGACGACAAAGAACACCTGTTTTGTCAAAATAAAGCGATAAAACTGACCAAACGAGGCCCCTGGATAGGAGGAATAACCGGCTGAGCCTTAGCCTTTGAATTCTTTCGATATTGCTCACGCTTCGTGTGTTTCCGATCATCGAAAAAGCCATGTGCTGATGGTGACCTGTGACTGTGAGAAGAAAACGCTTGACAACGAGAGCCCTAAACTTTAATAATACATTTCAATTCCTCAACTAACAACAACGCACAATGAGAAGAAAATTATTTCTCAGCCTCTGTAGCAGCATTGTACTTTTGATCGGCAATATTGAAGCCTTCACGCGCCAACTGCTCTTTGTAACGATCGAACTGATGCTTCCGGATGAAGTGCTCCACCCAGGAAATTGGACACTTTTTGTCAAAGTCGGCTTTCTCGCTTCGACACTTCTTTACTTGACCAGAATTCTTGTCCAGACAGTCGAGGAAGAAGTCACGCGCTTCGTAGCAGGCCTTGCGACTAGATTTGATCGAAGGTTGTGCCGAGGAGTCCTCCGTCGGCATACCTGCAAGAATAGACACAATTATGGGGGCACAAATGCACAAATACAGATGGCAAACACGTCAAACGACCAGTTATATCGGACATCGCGAAAATCATGATTTCCGGACATTGAAGCGGTCATTCTCGTTAAATAAATATTCTAGAACACGTAAACACACCTAAAACGTTGTAAATAAAGAGAAAATCAGCCGAATCGATGGAGAAAAAGACGTTTTATTAAACTGTCCACTAGCCTAATCAACATGCGGTTTAGACAAATCTACCGTATATCGCTAGCGAGAAATCAGGCAATACGTTGATGAACTAGTTGAAGTGATTAACAAATGCAAAATTCGAAGCCAAAATTAAAATTTATTATTTTAACAAATTATTATAATCGAATTAGAGTCAAACAGCGATATTTGAAAGAACTATGGATTACGCATATAACTACCCTTGCACCCTTGAAACTTGAGATCGATTCGACATGTTTTCATCCTTCTTTGTCATTTCTTTGCTCATCTCTTCTTTACTAGTTTTCTCCTCCTTTTCCTCCTTCTCCTCCTTCTCCTTCGTTTCTTCTTCGCCCACTTCCCCGCTTAGAATCTCCGGTGACAGAATCTGAATATCGTCAGTTCACCCCCTTATGTATAAGAGCTTCTACAGTACCTCAACCATCATGCTCGCTTCGCTGTGAAATTTCGGCGACAATATCGTGGGACTCAGCACGAGAAAACCAAGGGCTTCTGGCGAGGCGACGGATGGATTCAGAATGTCTAAATGGAGTAGATGGTTGCTAAAAGATTAACAGCGACCCACTTGGACTGAGCACTTTGACGACAAGCGCTTCCGGGCTGAGAACCCTCGTTTCCAAGAATTTCGGCGATAGAATGTCAATCATTAGGGCTTCAGGGGAGAGAATGAAGGGCGTAAGTGCTCGAGGGGAGAGCACTTCTGTTCGGAAGGCGGATGGAGCCAGGACACGACCAACTAAGGCGTTTGGACTGAGGACGGAAGCGATGAAGGCTCGGGGAACGAGCGTGTGCCACTAAAATAATAACGGAGTAGAAGACAGGCGAGGGAAGACGGAATATGGGAATTTACGGATTACTTAATGTCTATTTACCAAATGCCAGAAGTAGACTCTCCTACCTGTTTGTCTAGTTCAGGTTTTGTCTGAAATTTTATCTAAAACTTGTCACGCTGTCTGTCTAGACAGTGTTTTGGACAAAAGCGCTTTTAATCAGAGCATTAGAAGACCAAGAAGGGTTTCAGAACTGATGAGGAGGTTGTTAAAGGCGTGGATTACGGTAGGAGAGGTAAGATAATGCGGGAGTTGATTAAAAATCGAATTTTAGGAAAACCACAAGTTGGATCTCCGAATATACGAAATCTGCAGTTGATAAAGCGATATTATGAAATGAGCAATGCATGTTCCAAGTATCTGAAGAGGATAAACAAGGAAAATGACAGGTAAGGTCGTCATGTCGATCTAGTCTAGACAGTGTCTGACATTCTGTCTAAACTTGCTACCTTTGTCTGTCTAGAGCGTATTTTGCACAAAACCCGATCAATTTTTTTGACAATTTGACGCATTTAAAGCGACAAATCGTTTTTAGGCAGTGAGCGATTAGCCCACAAGCATTGATAAATCACCATTTAATTGTTGCATGCATGATTGGCGCAACATTCGATCAAATTTGTCGTTTTTCTACGTCGATTTAGAGGTCACCACACCGACTGATACCAACTGTTTTTTTTGCTCTTTAATCCGTTCACAATGCGGTAGGCAGAGCGAAGGATCGAAATGAAAGCGAAAACCCCGCCAACTTACAGTCAACGCTTCGGGAAAGAGAATCTCCGCGACGAAAGCATGTGGAGAAAGCGTCACAACTTCCAGAGAAGCTCCTGTGTTCAGCAAAGCGGCGAAAGCATATGGCTTCAATGTATCAAAGTAATGTTCCTCCAAGTCCTCTTTTCCCGGTTCTTCGGGCGCCTGCCTTCTGACACGACGGAAATCGTTATATGCTAAATGGTCACCGCACTTAACGCACAGCTTGACGCACTGCCAAACCCACAATTACGGTACATTGGAGGCCAATCGCTCGTGCTTTTCCTGTTTAAAGTGGCCAATTTCCTGATGTCCCGCTCTATCCGCGCTTCTTTCTCGTTGATCGAGAGTTGTGAGTACTCCAGGAGGTCGATGTTAAGCTTCGGCATCACTAAAAGACAGATTTGCTGGACCCTTTCCTCAAAAAATAAACCCACATGGATTCGCATGAAGCATCGCCAACTGAAAAGGCTCCAAGAAGGCGTAGCCCCTCTCTTCAAACTGTTGCTTCTGAGCGCTGTTGTAGGTCTGCGCGACACGACTCCATGTGCGGTCGAGCTTCTGCATCTCGCGCACTTGAGGGTATATCGTCGTCTCCATCTCCGTCATTTCATTTTGCATTTTGTCGACCAATTTTTGCAGATGTTCGCTTCCTCCGCTCATGTTCAGAATCAGGTCCAGGAGCGAGTTTGCTTCGTTCTCACCACCAGAAACAATCTGAAAAGGGTCAACATATAAAATATATAGATATAAGCGGTGGGTTACGGTACCTGCAAGATGTCGGGAAGTGACCAGACGCCGTCTTTCTGGAAACTGAGCAGCGAAGGCGACATTAAATGATTCCTTTCTCGGGTGGGGAAGAAGGAGAGCAGTTTTGGCGACATTATGGACATTTTACTTCCGTTGAAGAGCTAAATTCACGGGAAGGGTTGAGTAGCTGAACAAGTGGAGATGTAAGAGGTTACCGGCATGTTTCTGAAGAATTTTGTAAATTCATCAATGACTTTGTTGACCGTTGGCTGCATTTCTATCTTCACTGGCATCTTCATTTGCTTGTAAATGCTGAAATCACGTTATTTATGGTTTTGTATCATCACAAAAATCTGGTTTTCAATCAATCTTTCAATCTTTTGTGCCAACTGTATTTATTGTGTTTTTTAAACGATTATATGACCAAAATCCGATATCACTCGGTGACCTCTAACCCGTTTTTGTGCGAATGTTGCGCCAATCATGCATGCAACAATTAAATATAGAGATTTATCAATGCTTGTGGGCTGATCGCTCACTGCCTAAAAACAGTTTGCTTAAAATCGCTTTAGAAGCGTCAAATTTTGAAAAACCGATTGTGTTTTTTGCAAAACATTTTCTAGACAGACAAAGGTAACAAGTTTAGATAGAATCTCAGACGATTGTGGAGCTAGACAGACATGACGACCTTACCTGTCATTTTCCTCGTTTATCCTCTTCAGATACTTGGAACACGCATTGCTCATTTCATAATACCGCCTTATCAACTGCAGATTTCTTAAATTCGGAGATCCAACTTGTCGTTTTCCTAAAATGAACATTAGATCAACTCCCACACTTCATCTTACCTCTCCTACCGTAATCCACGTCTTCAACAACATCCTCATCAGTCCTGTAAACCCTTCTCGGTCTTCTAATCTTCTGTTTCCCCAGCCGTCGGCGCTTAGGCATTTCACCGAAGTTGTTGAGTTTCGGAATGGTGAGGTTCACAAGCTGTGGTTCTCGAATTTCGAATGATTCCTTGGCAGGAAGTGGCTCGTTTTCAGTGATCTTCGGCTCTACAGACATCACCTCCGTGGATGATCTGTCTGCAGACAGTCTATCCCTCTCATCCAGCAGAGGAATGATACATTTTGCGTATTTAAGCGGTGTATTGGCCTCAGACACGCATTCTGAGAACACCACTCGCTCGATCATCGAGCTCGATTTGAGCAAAAACTTGGCTTTCGCCTGAATACCGTACTATTAGACAAATCTGACTGTATAATTTTATATACCTTCAACAGTGTCATGACAGTCGCTCTGTGGTAATAGTCACCCAATTTGTTAAAATCCATTTCATAAAAACTGCTTTTTGTCCCTGAAACAAGCATAATTGCCGTGGTGGGACCTACATGGCCGTTTACCTATCTCGCAGACGACTACAGTAACCCAATAATAACAAAGCAGAAATAACAATACTCGAGTCCATGTCATAATTGAGACATTCGAGAGGATTTCTAAGAAAAGTACGGTTAGGAATGTTTCATCGACATAAGGAGAGCAAGCGCGAGTTTAAAGTGGATTAATCGTCTTATAATCGCATGATCCACTCTTCTCGTGAGTTCAAAGAGCGCACTGAGAGATCAGAATACGTCATTTATTCTAATTTATGTGTGGAAAACTGCAACAAATTATTGTAAAGGGGCAGAAATATGGATGGCGAGTTAGATGACGGGTTACCCTCAAGTGCTGACTCGACCGCACGTATTTCGCAGCTATTAAACACAAAAACCGCTCTAAAATGTTTTTTGATGTATACAACTTCGCGTAAATGACGTGGTATGACCTTTTAAACAGTTTTTTTTGTGCGCGAATGTGCTCCGATAAATGACTCGACAGCTTTGATAGATCAGAGCCCTCAGACGACTTTATCGAGCACTTCAATATATGTAAATGCACGGATGGAACATTAACGCGATAAACGCCATAGAAGGTATGGTTTAGGGTATGGAAGCCACGGGAAAATGTATTTAGGTTAATGTTCTAAAGCTTAAAAAAACAACTGAACATCTGCTTTGGCTGCGCGCGCCCTTCCCTTTGGATGGTCCCTTCTTTGGTCCATCTATTGTTTGAAAGATTGCAAACACTCGATAGGCGACACTAAATTTGTGCGTTTAAATGGTCGTTTTCCACTTTTAATCGCAAAGTGCAAGGTTTTGACGGCGGCAGGTTTACATGCGTTTTTCATCGCAAATTTTGGGAAAAAACCGCTGAAGATGATCTACCTATGTAGACAGATTAGCCAGATCTGTATATAATATAGTCAAGCCCTGATCACTTGAAAAACCACGCGAATCAATATAATTCTACGTTTCTGTAGAATTGAAAACAAAAATATTTACTATATGTAGGAACGTCTGTGCAGCGCAACCTAGTATTGTGGATCAATTGGCTAATAGGGATGTAATAGCACCGCCGAGCGACCTCACACTTTCACTGACCCGAGTTCCGTTGCGCACACGGCGAAATGACAGCCAGCGAACTGCCAAAGAGAACTCACCCTCTGCTGCTGTTGCTGGACCGAAGCATTCATCGATTACGTCTTTTACTGTCGACCACCAGTCCAGTGTACGGGGGTTGAGGAGGGGACGTCGTGACGTGAGTAACGGAATGAGTATCGAAGCGTTGAAGCGGACACTTTTCGCGTCACAGATTTCATAATTGATGCCATTAAAAACGGAATTTAAGTAAACACTGATGGGATTCGTTTCACTTCTGTTTGCTTCAAAATCGATCAAGGACGTTATAAACAAATTTATTAATTCACTTCTTCCAAATGACTACGTCGTTGATCAAAACTTCCTGCACTTTGAGTGGCTTCTTCGAATTCGTCGATTTCGGCTTTCCAAGAGAGAAATTCAGTTGAACCTAAAAGAGAAAACGTTATGTAAGGTAAGAATATGACTTAACTGACCGGACAGTCGTGTTCTTTGCTGTTAGCGGCGAGTTGGATACCGATAGTTCCATCAGGGTTTGTTGGAATTCGTGGGAACCTTCTGGAAGCCCTCAACGGATCTGAATTGTCGAATCCCAGTTAATATTGCTTGAAATAGAACAAACTTTGATTTCCCACGACGTTCAACGACTCCGCCGCAGGAGCTTCTGCTTCTTCACTGACAGTTATGGAGCGAGTCGAATTCGATCTTGAACTCCGTGTACTGCTTGTCCATATCTCGTCACGACCGTAATCACGTTTCTCGTTAAATACACATTCCACAGGGCTCTAAACAATTTCTCAATAAAAAACCCAACATAACCAGTAAACTACAATTCCGGGCCGTGGAATCGCTTTCAACGGAGCGACCTTCACAGTTCGCACGATTCTGAACACTCCTTTTCCCGAAGAAACGACCTCATCGAACGAAATCGGGTTTGAATCGCTTGGAATCGATTGAGTCTTCTTGCGAACGACGGTGAATTCCTTGTCCTGATGTTCTCCACACTGCACGGTGCGCAATTCTATAGTTTCCTTCACTGAATATGCCCCTTTCCTCGCTTCCGTGACCTCACGATTGATTCCAATGCTTAGATGTCCTTGTAGACCAGTGAAGCTTGGAGTAGTCGAGTTGACTCCGCGCTCCGTATTCTCCATTTCTTGATGTTCGCTATAATATTGTAGTGCTTCTTTCACGGTGTTCTCGTTTTCTGAGTGCGAGAAACGTTGTACGAGTCGTGTTGTCCTGGAAATTACGATGATATTGTCTCCGAGATGTACGGCATGTTGATTCTCGTTAAAATACGGCGATTTTGGAGATAGAATCTAGAAAAATATATGGTAAAACGTTTGCAATATTCCAAACATTAAATAAATGAAGAACCACGTACCGTGACCGCTTTTCCCAACACATGTGGCTCCAATTTGATAGGCGGAAGCTTCTCCTCTCTCACATTACCTCCTTCTCCAACCAAAACAATCTTTTCTTCAAAGAAAAGTCCCCCATTGGGATCGCGCGTAAACAGCTGCGTCGTGTGGATTCTGATTGAGCCACGGAGATTGCAAATGTTCACAGAAGGCTTCTGATGGAAGAACAGTTTCGGTGGATTTCGCTTTGTTTTGAAAGGAACGAGACAGCGCAGAAGCTTCTTTCCCTTCTAAATAAACAGTCAAATTAGTCGAAAAATATTTTAAAAAATTCAAGCTGACCTGTGCGGTTGAAGAGACTGTAAAGCTGAGCGATTTCTTCTTCGCCTCCTTGTTCTGGCCACTTTGCGATCTACTGCGACTTCTCGCACTGTTTGACTTCCTATCGGCGGTGGATGGCAACGTTCTATCGACGCGCTCTTTCGATTTTGCACTGGTTTCATCGGAAACTAATTTGAAATTCTTTGACATTTCCAGCCGACCGATAGATAAGTTGGAAAAAATGTTTCCTGTCTGCTGCAACCTCAACAGACTTCTCGACTATTCGGATCCATCCACGTGGTTATATGGATCTGTCTGTCTCGTCTGAAATAGAAATAGACAGGCGTGAGTTGGAACTTTTTTTGCCCTTTGCTGCTTTTTCGATTTGATAAACTCAGTCGTTGTTCCGAAATTTGTCCAGCATGGGGTGTTCACCACTGCAATGGTCAGCAGCGTTGAAAGCGTTTGTTTTCGCTGTTTTCGCAATGCTCCTCGGGAGTGTTCTTTGGCGGCCAGGGGCAATCTGTTGGCTGATTGATTCGGGTCGTCTTCACGAAAGTGCTGTGAAGAATGTGCGGACGAGCGAACGGTTTATTATCAACGCTTCCCTTGACAGGTTAGTTGACGTTTTTGTATAATATGTTTTCGTGATTATTCAAATCGAAGTTTTCAATGGAGTTTCAATTTGCTGCTTTTACATATTTTTTGGCGTTTATTAGAGGGTCTCCGTGCAGTTAGGTAACCCCTATATTTCAAAGTCAAAGTACACTGTTTGCTCCGAGAAATACGGCTCCAAAAACGGAGCTGGAGAGCTGGACTTATTTTTGTTCGCTAGCGATTCTCGGGGCGATTTCCCTGATTCGAGATGCACGGAATCAGTATGCACATTGACAATTTGGTGAGTTCGCATGATTTTTTGCGTTTTTATGCAAAACTGATGCTTGCTCTATGTTTTCCGACCTCGAATTACCTGGTTACGGGCTATAGAACACAGAAATAGCCCAAAACAAGCGAGAAAACAAAATTCGGTGATTTTTGTTCGTCGCATCACAAACAATGAACAAATTTTTCCTTTTCTTGTGTGTTTGGGGCTACTTCTGTGTTCTCTACCAGGCAACTGGGTAATTCGTGGTCGCTAAAGATAGAGCAAGCATCTGTTTTGCATAAAAATGTCAAAAATCATACAAATCGACCAAATTGATGATGTGTGTACTGATTCCCCGCATCCCGAATTGGGAAATCGTTCCGAGAGCGGCTAGCAACGAATCGAAAACAATTTGCCCCACAGTTGCGTTTTTGAAGTCGTTTTTCTTTGTCAAACAATGTACTTTGACTTGCGCTGGGGTTACCAAGCTGTACGATGTCCCTGTAGCCTAGAAACATGCAAAACAAGAGGGAATTCGGATGAATTTCGCCACATTTCATATTTCCTTTGTTTTCCGTGCTATTTTGCTTTTTTTCTGATAAATTTATGTCGCTGTTTACTGTACAAATACTAGAATTTTGTGGAAACTGATGAAAAACGATCTGTGTACCTTGACGCTTCAGAATGAAAAGTCACATAATTTCATAAAATCGCTCTTTCGGTGTAATAACTTTCCATTTTCAGTTCTCAAAAGCACTATCGTATCCCGAGTGAAATTTGCCAACGATTGGAGTTTTCAAACCTGTTTTGCGATCGCGTGAATCTCTCCCAAGATGGACTATGTCTTGGTGCCAAGAAGCTCTTTGTCGTCTGGATGGTGCAGTGCGTGAATGCGATGCTCCTAACGCTCGGATCCTCGATGCTTCTCCTGATGCGCGCAAACGGGCTTGTAGTAAATCAAGTGGATTTGGCGATTCCGATTGTTCTCCTCGCTTGTAAGCGCTGTTCTTATGATGACTTATTAATTATTCCGATTGCAGTTACTCTTTCGATTTTCTGGATGTGGACATCGCTAACGTCTTCGTGGTTTTCAATGTGGGCGACCGCCGGATGGTTTGTTCCAAGTTACCCGATGGATCACCAGCTGATCCGCGTACTTTGCTATGTCGCCACCCTCTCCGAAGTACTCGATTTCGTCTTACTTTACAGAGCATTTCAAGTTAACCGTTCAGAATCTAAGAAAACGAAGTGAATAATTATTGGGAACGTTTTAAACAATATA
>KI645038.1:8370-19654 GCA_000505645.1 Steinernema monticolum
TTCGCGCAGCTTTCGCAACAGAGTCTAAACTGTCAATTCGATAATTCAGAGATCAATCACACAGGAGCTTACCTCAAATGCGGACAAATCACGGCAGTCGACCTCGTTGATGTGGTTACTCTTGGCAGTAGACATCTGAAACTAGACAGACTAAATATAGCAATTCCAGACTAATCGTCTGACTGAATGAGTAAACACGGCAAACGACTTCTCATTGGAAAATTCAAATATCATTAAAACGCGTCAAAATATGATCATCAAAATCACGTAAACAATATGCAAAGAACTCCGCGCTTCAAAGCTTCAGAAATCAGAATCGCAGAAGCGAAAGGAAAGGGAATCTGCTGAAGAAGCAAAATTTCAATAAAAAAGTTCATCTCGAATTAGATGGACTAGAAATACAAATCCAGACAAATCGTCTGAATGAGAATAAACGCGACAAACGAAACGACTTCATCGGAAAATTCAAATATCATTGAAACGCGCCAAAATATTAATTCATAACGATGAAGATTCGGCCTGGAGCGGTATGTTCAGCGCCGGGGTGTACGGTATAGATGAGAGCGGAGCGGCTGCATGATGATAAAACAAAGTGGAGGAAGATGAGCGGCTTCTTCCTAAGTCACCGAGTTCCACAATTTCTGAGACTAATTATCTGAATGAGAATAGACGCGACAAACGATTTCTCACTGGAAAATTCAAATATCATCAAAAAGCGCCAAAATATGATCATCAAAATCACGTAAACAATATGCAATGAACTCCGCGCTTCAAAGCTTCAGAAATCAGAATCGCAGAAGCGAAAGGGAAGGGAATCTGCTACCGATTCTCCGATACCAAATAAGAAGAAGAAGCAATTTAAAGTTCATTGAAAAAATTCATCTCGCAATAGACGGACTAGAAATAGAAATCAAGACAAATCGTCTGACTGAATGAATAAACACGACAAACGATATCTCATTGGAAAATTCAAATATCATTAAAACGCGCCAAAATATTAATTCATGACGATGAAGATTCGACCCGGAGCGGTACGGTCAGCGCCGGAGTGTACGGTAAGATGAGAACGGAACGTCTGTATAACGACAATACAGAATGGAGGAAGATAAGCGGCTTCTTCCTAAGCACCATGAGCAGGGTCTCAACGAGTTCCAAGACAGACTAGCAATACCAATTCCAGACCAATTGTCTGAATGAGAATAAACGCGACCAACGATTTCTGATCGGAAAATTCAAATATGATTGAAATGCGCCAAAACAGTATCACCAAAATCACGTAAACAATATGCAATAGGCAACGATCTCCGCGCTTCAAAGCTTCAGGATTCAGAATCCCAGAAGCGAAAAGGTAACCCCCCACCGATTCTCCGATGCCAATTAAGTTGAAGAGGCAATTTCAATGAAAAAACACATTATCGCGGTGGGAGCAATCAGAAAGTTCAGCACGTCTACAAGTGAAATTTTGAAATTGAAAAAACAAATGCTCAAACAAAACAGAATCACAGAAATCTTATCATGAACGATCGTCTCCATGAATGCTGATTGAGCTGAGATGAGATGAGTTCATAAGCTGTGTACTTGCTGCTAACAACTTGAAATTCGAGTGGCAAATAAATTAAACAACTGAAAGACAACTTCACACTTTGTAATTGATACTTGTATGTGTAGAATCAACAATTCGGGCGATTGGATGAGACAAACAAAATGAAGAAATGTTCAGAATTCAGTGCCAAATTTATAAATCAATCAATTTATCGGTAGTTGGGGAACGATGCTGTTCGTTTGACTTCGCATATCGTCTCTTCCGGAGAGATACTGTATGTCTGTTATATCCATATCTATTTGCCAACGTATAAAGAGGACTTTCTTCGATTTTCCAATGCAAGAAATGCGATAGGCGATTCACTCGCGCAAGAGGAAATTACAAAAGAATCTTCGAACGAAAGGTCATCGGGATGACAGCTTAAAGAACTAATCCTCGTGGGAGTTTAGGCAAGTTTACTGCTTGCGTCATCGCCAAAAAATGCCCAAAAGTCATGTTTTGTGTATATTACTGCTTCGGACAAAAAACTGTCTTGACAATCTCTGTATTGAGGAGTTGAGGAGAGATCTGTCTGTTTCAACGAAATATGAGTCGTTTAGGCACATCTTCCTCCCCCACTTGCTCACTGATCATTTCCTCTTCGTTGTGTGTTATTTTCGTTAGGCAACTCGCTGCAATAAGATTACAGAATGCTTCTGGAGTCCACTGGCAAGGATATTAACCTCACCCGCTCGCACGTTGCAGTCGGGTTGGCGAAGTAGTCTGCATAGTGCTGTTCCAAATGTTGATATGCCTTCGAATTGGCCGTTAGTGAAGTATTGCAAAGGATTGTCGATGGAATATTGCTTCGATACTGCTTCATTGCTGCTCATTCGGGTTTTTTTCGGAACGTGCAAATTCAATTCTGCCCTTGACTTGTTTCCATCATCTTTACGTCATTGCGACGTCAGTAGGGTTATCTGCAAAATCATCGGGGAGGGTCCGTTTACATGTTGATTTGGTCAACCTATTATTTCCCACCATATCAGGTTATTTTTAGCGTTATTTTCATTACGATTTTGGATCTGATTTCTCCACATTGCCGCCTCCAGCTTTATGCATTTTGCAGTAGGTCCACTCCCGTGACGTCCACTCGATTCACACGAGAGCCACAAATTATTCAAAACGTCGGTTTTAGGCGTGCATGTCGTTGTCGGCCAGACAAAGTCGCATCGTCAAGGCAATCAGCGACGACGCAAATCAGAGGGAAATGTGCTGGGAATAAGGAAGTTTTGCAGGAGCTGATTATTGCTTAGAATCATCGCGTTCCCATGGGTCCTTCTGGGGTCATAATGCCATAAGGGTTGATGTTTAAAAAGCTGCTTCGCCTGATTTTTGACCTTTTAAGCGTTACCGTAATCGTCACCGCTTAGCATAAGCTAACACAAACGACGCGCTCGAGTCCTCCGTCGACTAAAACCTTTGCATACATATCCTCAACGCTTTAAAATTCCACTTTTTTAGCAGATTAATTCATGAAACGCGCTAACATAACAAAACTTGTTCTGTCACGCAAAAGACCGATTAGCCACTCCAAAATGAACCATTCACCTATGAATAGACATCCCGCTTGCGCCTTAACTATCGTGTGTGGGCGCCTCGTCTCCTCAATTTCCTGCTTCTCGTGGTGACGCAATGAGTCGCCTTTCAAGGACCCTCTGTCAACTTTCTTCCTTTTGTTCCCCCCGCCATTCCATTGACAACTTTCTCTGCTAAACCGACGAGGGCGACGATTGTTTTTGTGCCGAAAATCAATTCCAATTTCCGCATCGACCTATTTGGAGAGGAACTAATTGACGCGCGCGCGCGAGTGAATGCTTCTTGGATTAGGGGGATTTCTACAGCCTACACGATAGTTTACCTTGTGTCTAGACATGTCATTCTTTGTCTGGCGGGAAAGGAGGAGCGCAGAAAACGACCTCTTTACCCTATATTGTGTTTTCGTCTTATTCATTCTTTTATCCTTCGAATAAAACACGGTCTGAGCCTAAGCCTAAGGGTCTCCATGGTCAAAGCTTAAGCCCAAGGGTGTCCATAGTCTAAGCCTAAGGTTAAGGGTGTCTATAGTCTATACATTGTGTCTTTGGCTTATTCATCCCTTTATCCTTCGAATAAAACACGGTCTGAGCCTAAGCCTAAGGGTTTCCATGGTCTAAGCTTGAGAGCAAGTCCATAGTCTAAGCCTAAGCCCAAGGGTGTCTATAGTATATATATTGTGTCTTTTGCTTATTCATCCCTTTATCCTTCGAATAAAACACTTCCGTAGGGTGTGATTGATAAGTCATTGGTGTCTGGCGCCATTGTTTTGATTATTTAAAGTGCACGGATGTACTTGTAGGCCGTTGGGAATCACACAAAAACTTCTTAGGGATGAAAGGTCATCGAGATGACAGCTTCAAGAATTAATCCTCGTGGGAGTTTAGGCAAGTTCAATGCTTGCGTCATCGTCAAAAAAATGCCTAATAATCATGTTTTATGTACATTACTGCTTGAGACAAAAGACTGTCTAGACCTCTAGACAATCTCTGTATTGAGGAGTTGAGGAGGGGAGAGATCTGTCTGTTTTAAAAACGAAATTTGAGTCGTTTAGACACGTCTTCCTCCCTCACTTGCTCACTGATCAATGACCCCTCGGTGTGTGTTATTTTTGCCTACAACGTGTCGGTTACACAGTTTCAATTTCTTCTACTTCCTTTTTGTCCAAAACTCGTCCAACTCCCTCCGCTCCTAGTCATCGGCGATTCGCCTTTTTCCTTTCACTCGTTGCGTCGACTCATCGCGGACATTTGTTGCTCTCCGTCGCTTCTCCGCCTCTGATGTGAGTCGTCTGCCACCAACTTTTGTGTTTTGACAAATCGCAAAACGATATTGAAACTTTTTGTTGTTTTTTTCGTGTTTTGTTTACTAGTTTAAACACCCGTTTCATCCCTACGATAGGCTAACAATGAGAAGGAGGAAGTGGTTTGGGTTGTGAATACCCTAATTGCTACCTTGTAATTGTAATGTTTAACACAACTTTGATTTCGGAAAAAAACTTCCTTCTTCTAAAAGCAGAAAAATCGAATTTATTCTCAAAAGCTTCGTTCAAGCGTCGACGTAAATCGAAATTGTCCTGTTTGTGACACTTTTCGGCAACGCCGAAAGAACACAAATGCGTAAATACGCCCTTCTTTAAATGTGCTTGAATCCAGTAAATCACGCACTTTGACTTGCGGAGCCCCAGTGGTCTATTCTCACTATCTGAGGCTCGTCTAGACTGTCTGTTTTAGACCCCAAAGGAGGTTAAAGTGCTCAAGAGTTAATCGCTACCGCTCGTGTGTTGTTAACGTGCGCTATTAATCATTTGTTGTAACTTTAAGAGGGAGGCGGCAAAGGCGGTTTAATGAGTGAAGTGCCTTGCATTCATCACCTCCGACGCATAATCACCCACCAGAACCACTTGTCAGTTGTTCACTCATATTTGATGTGGGTTTAATTGAACAAAGGGTGTCTATAGTCTAAGTCTAAGGTTGCTCATGGTCTAAGCCTAAGCCTAAGGGCGTCACACACCGAACCATTTGTCACTTTATTTCTCTCATATTTGATCTCTGAAGGTTGTGAGTTTCATTGAGCTATCTAGGTGTCTATAGGGTGCCCACAATCTAAGCCTAAGCCTACGGGTCTCACCCACCGAACTACTTGTCAGTTGTTGACTCATATTTGATCTGTGTAGATTGTAGGTTTCATTGAAATAATGGTGTCTATAGAATGTACTCTAAGCCTAAGCCTAAGGTTGCTCATAGCCTAAGCCTAAGGGTAGCCCTAGTCAAAGCCTAAGCCTAAGGGTGTCACCCACCCGAATCACTTGTCACTTTGTTTCTCTCATATTTGATCTGTGTAGGTTGTGGATTTCATTGAACTAAGGCTGTCTATAGGTGTCTATAGTCTAAGCCTAAAGGTGTCTATAGTCTAAGCCTAAGCATAAGGGTGTCCATAGTCTAAGCCTAAGCCTAAGGGTGCAACCCATCAAAACCACTTGTCAGTTGTTCACTCATATTTAATCTGTGTAGGTTGTGGGCTCCATTGAGCTAAGGATGTCTAGAGGTATCTTTAGCCTAAGGCTCAGGGTGTCCATAGTCTAAACCTAAGCCTAAGGTTGCTTGTAATCTAGGCCTGAGCCTAAGGGTGTCAGCCGCGAGAACCACTTGTCAGTGGTTCACTCATATTTGATCTCTAGGTTATAGGTTTGAAATTGAACTCAGAGTGTCTATAGGGTGTCCATAGTCTAAGCCTAAGCCCTAACGGTGTCCATAGTCTAAGCCTAAGGGTGGCAGCCGGCAATTGTTCACTCATATTTGATCTGCGTAGATTATGGGTTTCATTGAACTTAAAGCCTTATTGTCTGGACATCTCCTTAGATGTCTGAAGACCACAAAACGACGCCTTTACCGGCTAAAAGATTGACTTCTTCCCCTCCTCGTAGCGATGCGATCAGCTGTGGATTCCCGTGTGGCGCTTCCACATAAACTTTGAATTAACTTTATTTCTCTTTTCCGCTTGTTTACGTCGTCGCCAACCGCTCGCGCGCGCGCGAGGATTGCTTACTAAGTTTCCGATGACTCCGTTTCACTGCTGCTACGCTGCTGCTGTCTGACAACAACTTCCGATGGAGGGCTAATTCTTGGAACTCTTACTAGCTGTTTTTTAGAAGCATTTTGACGTGAAATAATGGTCATTGGTCTTGACACGCTAAGTGCTCGCGGATAACTATATACCGCATTTGGCTGGGTTGGGCAATCAATGTGCTTACCATCTACCGTATTCCGTTCGAATCGAGTTCCAGACTCTTTTAGACGTGATAGGATAAGAAGATCTTTCAAGGACTTCTCATAAAATAGCCTAAAATCTATTAAAAACTACGATATTGCCACTACGCTGCTTGTAGGAGTGAAGATTGGAGTTTTGAGCTGATTAGGGATAATTGAGTTCTTTTAAAATAGTGAATGCTATCTCCAATCTTAACAGCCTATAGCCTAAGCGTAGGGCTGTGTATAGCCTATGCCTAAGCCTAAAGGTGTTTATAACCTAAGCGTATAGGTATCTATAGGCTAAGCCTAAGCCTAAGGGTGTTCAGAGGCTAAGCCTAAGTTTGATGTCGATAGCTTAAGCCTAAGGGTGTCTATAGGCTAAGCATAAGCACAAGGTTGTGTATAGCCTAAGAGTAGGATTAAGGGTGTCTGTAGCCTAGGCCTAAGCCTAAAGGTGTCTATAAACTAAGCCTACGGGTGTCCATATTCTAAGCCTAAAACTAAGCCTAAAGGTGTCTAGAACCTAGGCTAAGAGTGTCTTTAGCCTTAGCAAATGCCTAAGAGTGTTCATAGCCTAAAGCATCATTGTCAATGGTACTTTTACCTTGGAGTTTTGATTGGAGTTTTGACCTGATTAGGGTCATTTTAATTCTTTTTTTAAAAAGCTAGAGCTTTATCCAATTTTAATAGCCTATAGCCTGAGCGTAGGGTTGTGTATAGCCTAAGCCTAAGGGTGTCCATAGGTTAAGCCTAAGGGTGTTTGTAACCTAAGCGTAAGGGTGCCAAAAGGCTAAGCCTAATCCTAAGGGCGTCTGGGTCTTAAGCCTAAGGGTGTCTATGGCCTAAGCCTAAGGGTGTTTATAGGGCAAGCCTAAGCCCAAGGGTGACTATAGCCTAAGCTTACGGGTGTCTAGAGCTGAAGCCTAAGGTTGTTTGTAACCTAAGCGTAAGGGTGCCAAAAAGCTAAGCCTAATCCTTAGGGTGTCTGGGGCCTAAGCCTAAAGGTGTCTGTGGCCTAAACCCAAGGCTGTCTATAGCCTAAGCCTAAGGGTGTCCATAGGTCAAGCCTAAGCCTAAGAGTGTTTATATCCTAAGCCTCCACCAACCCATAATTCTTTACTATACCTTAACCCAAATTAGTCTGGTCTGTTTCCCCCATTTCTACCGTATCCACCTATAAAACTCCACCTTTGTTTAGACTCGTTTAAGTTCATTTAAATTCTTTTAAATTCAGTTTTTGGTCGTTTGTCCATGTTGTTAGGAAATGACTACATTGTGAATGCTATTTCCGGTGGTTTTTTGTGTTATTATAACAAAACGACGACACGAAAATGAAGCTGGCGTGTAATCCTTTGTTTTGCGGACTCCTCCACTGGAATATTCCATCGACCGGCGGGCGGAGGGATGAAGAGATCCGCCGTCGTGGAGCTCCTCCGTCTGGTCCTCGTGGTGAAGTCTGATGAAGTCGTGGTCGTTCTCTCGGTCGCTTTTCGTCGATCAGTGAATTTCCGGTGCGCGATGTTAACATCTATCATGCTTTCATTTGTTTTTGATTTGCGCGGATGGGCTCTCGACGCGATTTCCCGTGTCTGAAAGCTTCCTTGTCTTAAGAGGTAGATGAGGAGTCATGGATGTGCGTAGAATTGGTAAATGTAGGTTTGCGGGTTCTAATCAATTTCAGATGGCTGCTGCTCTTATTTTGCTCTTAGTCGTTTCCTCCTGAGGCACTCTATGTATGTACATCGTCGTCGTAGCCGTGTGACGTCGTTGAGTTGAGCAAACAAACCGTCAATAGACATTCGAATTTCCATAAAAGAGGACGCACTCAAACAGAGACCAAAAAAGGACTGATTGGTACCTTTTAAGGTCAAGTAGGAATCGATTTTTAAGACCTTTCCCCATTCGGCCATTGTCATGTCTCAATCATAAGACTAAGCCTAAGGTTGTCTCTAGTCTAAGCCTAAGCCTAAGGGTGTCTAGAGCTAGAGCTAGAGCCTAAGCCTAAGGGTGTCTAGAGCTAGAGCCTAAGCCTTAGGTTGTCTATAGTCTAAGCCTAAGCCTAAGGGTGTCTAGAGCTAGAGCCTAAGCCTAAGATTGTCTATAGTCTTCCTATTCTTGATCACATTTAAAAAATGAGAGCTATTTCCAATCCTAATGTCTATAACTTAGTCTAAGCCTAACTATGTCTATAGCCTAAGCCTAAATTGGCTAAGAATGTTGTGTACATCCTATACTTAAGCCTAAGGGAGAATCTATAAACTAAGCCTAAGCCTAAGGGAGTGTCTCCCCATTCGGCCATTGTTTGATTAAACTGCCTCAAGATCAGGCGTAAATATCAATTATTGGTCTTGACACGAAGGGTCCTAATGGATGGTAATTTTCGTTGTCACAGATTGTGGGTTGCCGAAACAAGCGAACAACACCATTTAGTTGTTGTTTGCCTTGAAGATTTTGACTTTTGATCTAGATAGCTTTGTGTCGCAACTCAATGCCCAATTCAGACATAATTTTAGACTAAGGGTGTCTAGAAGTTAAGCGTAAGCCTAAGGTTGTCTATAGCCTAAGCCTAAGGTCTTCCTACATTCCAATTCTATGCCTAATGGTGCCTATAGTCTAAGCCTAAGGATGTCTAAAGTCTAGAGCCTAAGCCTAAGGGTGTCTAGAGCTTAAATCTAAGCTTTATGTTGTCAATAGCCTGAGCCGAAGATATCTAGAGCCTAAGCCTAAGGTCCTAAGTATTGTCTAATTCTCAGCTTAACGGTTCCTATAAACTAAGAATAAGGATGTCTAAAATCTAAAGCCTAAGCCTAAGGATGTCTAGAGCTTAAGCCTAAGCCTAAGGTTGCCAATAGCCTGAGCCGAAGGTGTCTCGAGCCTGCACCTAAGCCTAAAGTTACGTATGTATGTCTGTAATGCTGTGGTTGAGAGCTTGAGACATGTAACCGTTGTCTAGACTACTCAGATCCCTACTGTCTCTATTCTTATCTACATATGTCTGTAATGCTGTAACTGCTGTCTAGACTTGTCTTGAACTTGTCCTCCTCCATCCCTTCCTACTCTTTGGACCTTGTGCCGAGTGCAAGTGAATCTGTGAATTTCACCGAATTAGTGCCGGCGCCACAAGGTCACCGCTGTCGTTCGGAGATCCGATTACATTTTTTTGCTGCTGTGCGAGTGTGTGGAAAGAACTCGCGCGGCTCCAAGCCCACGTTCGCTAATATTGGATCCCGTCTGGAAATGTTTTCCATTGATTAAATTTTATGAGTTCTCCTTCGGTCACTTTCAGTCTGCTGAAAGGTTTATTGCTTCCAGACTACTATGAGAGACAATGAGTGAAATTTTGGAATTTGGAAATTATTAAATTTGTTTGAAGCCTTCATTTCATGATGTAATTTGTAATGTTGTTTGTGATTGTTAAGCCCTAAGCTCAAGGTTGACAGAAGTCAAAAGTCTAAGATTAAGTCTAAGAGGACTAAGGCCTTGACTGCATTAGGCTTAGGTTCACCTGGGGCTAAAGCTATTGGCAACCATAAACTTAGGCTCACCTTAGGCTTAGGCTTAGACAATATATACACCTTGTGTTCAGGCTAGGGCGAAAGAAATCCTGAGGCTTAGGCTCAACTCGTACTTAAGCCATTGACAACATTAAGCTTAGGCTCAGACAAAAGATAACCCCTTAGCCTAATAACTATAGGCTTAGGTGCAGGCTCGAGACACGCCTAATGCAGTCTGCTAAGCCTGCACCTAAGCCTAAGGTTGTCATAGACCTAAATGTAGGGGTTATCTTTTGTCTAAGCCTTAGCTTAATGCTGTCAATGGCTTAAGCCCGAGCCGAGTTGAGCCTAAGCCTAAGGATTTCTGTAGCCCTAGCCTGAGCACAAGGTGTTTATATTGTCTAAGCCTAAGCCTAAGGTGAGCCTAAGTCTATGGTTGCCAATAGCTTTAGCCCTAGGTGAGCCTAAGCCTAATGCAGTCTGCTGAAACTACGCCTAAGCCTAAGGTTGTCTTAAGCCTTAGCCTAGGGTGAGCCTAAGCCTAAGGGTGTCTTTAGGTTAAGCATAAGCCTCACGTTGTCTATAGCCTAAGCCTAAGTCTAAGGGTGTCTAGAGCCCATGTCTGAGCCTAAGACGGTCAACAGCTTAAGACGAAGTCTAAGGGTTTCAAAAGCCTAAGCCAAAGCTCAAGTGTGCATATAGTCTACGCCTAAGCCTAAGGATTTCTAGCTAAACCTAAGCTTAAGGGTACATTTAGTCTAAGCCTCAAGCTGTTGAAAAACATCTTTAAACCCTCTCTACCGTACCCAACCATGAAATTCCAGCTTTTCAATAATTAATAATGTCAATTCGTGTTTTGTCTGGTTTCTTTTGTTCATTATGACCTTTAAGAATCCTGAATCTCTCTTTCAGACGTTGTCGAATGTCAAAAACCGAAGTTTGAATATTCCTCTCTATTCTATTCATTGTCCTCCACTCGCACCAACGAACGAACAACCAAAGAACGAAGACAACAACAGCAGCAACAGCAGCAATCATGGTGATGGTACCGACCAGCGGGAGTATCGACACAGGTGAGGAGTTCAAAAGCTAAAATCCAATTTGACGCGATAAGGAACGCGATAGGCGAGCGAGATGCAACAGGCGATAAGCGAAATGACGTCGGAGGTCAATTTTTAGAAGCGAAATGACGCAGAAAACAGTTGTAAAACAGGATTTATCGGACGCTTCTTGTGGTGATTAGGGCGTTTTCGAGGTGATTTAGGAGAGGTAGGAGCTGCTCCGGATCGCATTAACGTATTTCTACTAGAGTGTCTTTGTGCTTGGTCCTCATTGATTTGTTCTATTTTAAGACCACCGTAGGGGAAGGTTGTCTATAGCCTAAGCCTAAGGGAGTCTATAGCCTAACCCTAAGCCTGTCT